>CM034353.1:48361754-48551614 GCA_019925275.1 Mytilus edulis
TATTAGAAATGTTGCATTGTTAACTTGTAGCCTTAAAAATACATTTATTGGCAATCATACCACATCTTCTTTTTTTATCTACAAAATATTAATTTTAACGGTATCAGGTCCGTTCGTGCCCAATACAATTTCGCACCCTACACGTTCGTACCCAAGGCCCGCTGGCTTAATCCAAGGCCCGTTTGCATCCAATTTTAATTCAAATTCCAGTTGAATAATTGATTAAAATTGCTTTGATGTATATAGTGCATGTATTTAGCTTGGTATTAGTATTAAAACATTGTTGATTTTAATTAAAAACACAACAGAAAAAAAAAACGTTGACAGAATTTCACTTTATAATAGAAACAATGAAATCAATTAAGTAAAAATATAGCAATACATTAACCAAAACATGAAATAGATTTACTCAAAAAAAATTAAATGTTGACAGAATCTCACTTTATAATTGAAACAATGATTATCTTTTTTTCTTACAATAAACTAGCCAAAACACATGAAACATGATTAAAATGTATTCAACACAAAAAAAACGTTGTCTCACTTTATTTTGCGACAATGTCAACAAATATACTCATAGGAATACACTTGCCAAAACTTAACAAAATTACAAAATTATTAAACACAAAACCAATAAAAAATTTGGTGCGAATGTTTAGGGTGCGAACGGGTTTTGGGTGCGAACATGTAGGATGCGAAAGTGAAAGAGGGCGAAGGAGATTGGACGTGATCATGAATGGGCCCGAACCGACCCGGATTCAATTTTAACAAAGAAAACAACAGACATAACGTTAACCATGATAACAGATAGGTATAAAGGTAAAAAATATTGTGATTTGTAGGGCCCGATTTGTATACTTGCATTTCTTGCTTTTGTCATATATCTATAGATACTGTCTTATGCATGTTTTCTATCATAAAATCAAAATGATAACACATTAAAAAGTTTTTTAACTTTCGAATTCTTTATTTTTAGATTGATATCAAATTAAAAGTAAATATGTGTTTAATGTAGGTATCAACAAGGAATTGTATATTCAATTACTTGGTATCAAGTTCTTCAAAGTGGCGATATAAAAAAAAATCATATAATTTTATGTTATCTTATTACATATATTGCTTTTTTTAACATACAGACTTAGCCACCATGGATTACGATTATAGAAGTGTAAAAACTGAATACATAATTAGAAAGAACTCTTCTACACAGACTGACTTAATCCTTGTTGACATCAGTAATCTGGAACAAAGTAGCAAACAACTTGATAATATGAAGGAGTGGATCAGTAAAAGGCTTACATCCTTGGATGAACCTACCTCACAACTATTTAGGGAACTTGTCAGTAATTTGTTTGGTAAATTTATTTTAGCTGTATATGATATAGTGTTAAAAAGTCAAACATAACTATTTCATCTTCTGTTAGTTCTGATATTACTGTTTTCTCTCTGTTAACAAAGCCATATTTTCTAATTGCAATAGAACAACAGGTGACTTTGAAGTACAAAATTTTTTTAAATGCTTCTTATGAAAACCATATGTACTAATTCTATCATTCCATGATCTATAGATATAGGAAGATGTGGTCTATGCTTATTTTAACATGTGTATGCTGTGATTATAATTGTCATGGTAGCTCCAGATATGATACCTTATAATAAAAAAAGAAGTTGTACCAATCAAGACAACAAAAAACAACACATAGTTCAATATGATTAATTATTATAGCCTGTCTTAGTATACGTATATGCACCAAATTAACAATGATGGGGATCAGATAAACCAGTTTTACATAGACACTGGTGCTTTAAGCACCTTTTCGAAGACAGTAGCGATTTATAGAAGTCATAATATCATAAGTCACTGTCTCCTGGTTTGTTTAAAAATTAATGTTAATAGCTGGGTTTCTCTTTTTTTGGAGGCCGAGTGGTATAAGTAGTTACTATACTGTAATCACTAGCCAGTCAACACTGAGGTTGTGAGTTTTCATGTACATGTACAATCGACTTCATTTTTAATTGACTAGAATTGTCAGTTTTCCTATCGAAGATCTGTGGTTTTCTAAAGACACTCTAGCTTTCTCCACTAATAAAAACTGGCCACCACATATTAGCCTAATTGCAGTGCTTAAAAGGTGGCGTTAAAACACCCAAAATTGATCAATCAATCAATCTCTCTTTAATCGGTTCATATTATGTTCTCAGAAGACAGTTTACTGTATGGTTTAGGTTTTGCCCAATTAGGCCTAAAATAAAATATATATAGATTGTTTCCCCAATCCCAACCGACCCTACAAAAACAGTCTGACTCATAAAATTTTATTGTCAAAACTAAGTCAAATATTATTTTATTCATTTCCAATTTCAGGCTTGCCGATATATATATTGTTTTAGCATTTTGGCAGTGTCGGGATTGGGGAAACAAACAATATATTAATTTAGACCTTATGAAGGATGTATTGTGACTTGCAACTCTTAACAGTCTTGTTCTCTTGTCTTTGATGTCATTTATGTTTTATTGGTATATTTCACATTCCTTAAGTTTTTCAAGGGTTTTAATTACCAGTTATATGGCTCAGCCAATTGAGGGAGCAAATTAATTGTAAAAATAATGTGTTTCATTGTTGTTTGCAACCTTTTATAGAACCAAGAAACAATGGCAGCTTAATGAGGGAAAACACTATATCTGAATCTATCTATACCAGTACAGCTGAACACAGCAAAAACATATCTAAACTCACAGATAGATCACTGTGTGGAACTAAAATTAACATGACAGAAATAGATTACAAACACCTTCAGTTAGAGAAAACTAATACAAAGGAATCTAGAACAGACCAATTGGATGATGAGAATGATCCACTACATATGGAATGCTTTACAGTGGGGGGAGATGAAGATATACATGTAGATCAAGGAGAAGATCAAGATAAAGATCAAGAAGATAATTTAAACCAAGAAACACAAACTCAAATACAAGGTAAGCAAAGGGCACATGACTTTTCATAAATATTCAGTAGGTACATGTTAGTTATGATAAAAAATATAACAATGATTACTGAAAATTTAAGAAATAATTCATTATGACATGGACTATACTGTTTATACAATACAATGCTTAATACCACAATATTCAGATCAAGTTTGAATTTTGGTGCCATCACTTTCACTGTTCTAGAGTTATGCACGTTACAAATTGAAAAAATGCTGAATTTTCAGAGGCGGATTTAGGGGGGGGGGGCCCGGGCCCCCCTTTTTGGGAAAAATTTTGGTTGCTTATATAGGGAATCACTGAAGCGTGACTGGAGCGGGCCCCCTCTTAGGCCAGTCATTGGGCCCCCACTTATGAAAATTTCTGGATCCGCCACTGATTTTTCATTTCTTCCCTAAAAATATCAATCAATATAAAAGTTTTTTTTTAAATTGGAGTTATCTTCCTTTGTCAATGATAATATTTGAATATAATACAATCAATGCTTTATACAATACAATGTTTAATTTTGCCTTCCTCTGATAAATTAACGCAATTTTTACCATTCAGTGCTTACAAGCACTTTGATTACCGTTCTAGGGTTATGTCCCTTCACAAAAGAAAAAAATGAGTTTGTCTCAAATTCTTAATATAATGAAATGTATATAAGGCTTTTTACCACAAAACTCAAGTTCAATTTTTTGAAGAGTCCCTTTACAGTTCTTGAGTTATGTCTCTAATAGCATTATATTCTAACAGGGGCATCATCTGTGTCCCTATGGACACATTCCCCATTTATTTAAACACATTGGTGTAAATATCAGTTAACATGTGATTTATTTTAATTCAATTTTTACTCTTAATGCAAAATGTTTGGGCTATGACAACAATCAATAGATGTCAGATTTCTGTGTTGTCAGGGTTCTCGCTAAGGCGAGTCCATGAGTCCTGGACTCATCAAAATCTGTCTGGACTCACCATTTTCAAAACTGGTGTCGACAGATGCACTAAGCTTGAAATATTTTGTATAAACTGAACACAGTTAAACATAAATATCATCATTTTATAGCAAAAGTTTAAAAGCAATTTTAATTAAATGTCATGTCATTGCTCTGTTAGGCAATGGAGACTAAATTATTACATTATATTGCAATATAATATCTTCTTCTTGCTGTTGGACTAACCATGGCCAAAAATCACGAGTCCCTGGACTCGCCTTCAAAAATCCTTAGCGAGAACCCTGGTTGTCAAAAGGTATTACTTGTATGATTGGCAAATTTGATTATTATAAAAACAAATATCTCAATTAATTACACTCTGTTTTGATTTACCAACCAACACTAAAGACTAAAAATGTAATTTCACATTCAAGGTTAAATGAGTGTCATATAAATTTTGTGTTAACTCGATAATTGTAAATCTAAGAATAGGCTGGGAAAATTATGTGAGTCAAATTTTTGCGTTTTTTTAGGTACAATGAACAAAGTAAAAATTAAACACACACAAAAAAAACTTGATATACAGTATGTTACTATTTTCATATTTTTGTTCTGAACATCAGCTACGATTACATTTTAAAAATTGCAGTAAATGCAAAGAAATTGCAAAAATAAAAATCATTTTATGCATATCATCTAAAAATTAATTGTGAAGTTTAATGACTTATTTTCAAAAGTATACTTTCAGAGATTTATCAACATGATCAAGGCTTAGATATTGAGTGTACCAAGATAAAAACTGAACCTTTCCACAATTTTACAATTGGAAATGAAGAAGATGAGACAAGAGGCCCAAGCATAAATAACTTTGTGGGTACTCAAGATTTTGAAAAAAGGAAAAAAAATACATTTTTTCCCAATATCTTAAATCATCAAAAACATTATTGTCGGTGCAATATGTGTGGAGATTCGTTTTCTGCAATAAGTGCATTAGCATACCATGTGAGAATGCATCATGGTAAAATGATAAAACCTTCTCCATGGAAAAAACAAACATTAAGTATAGCTAATGATCTGAACAAGTCTTTAGAAAGAAGTACAGATGAGAATGTGGAGAGACACACGAATAAAGACAGTGGTCAAAACTTCTTTCCAACAAAGAATAATGAAAAACTTGATTTGAATTCTGAATCACTACAAAGTAAAATTCAACATACAAGAGGCCCAGTAAGGCCAATTATGCAATCATCTATGATGACAATTCAAAGTGTCAGAGAATTTCCTGAAAATCCAAATACATGTAGCTTACTGAACAAAAATCCAAATATATGTAGTTTACTGAACAAGAAGGTGGACAACAAGTGTGAAAATTATACAGAAAATGAAAACACAGATGTTGATTTTGAAGTATTACGTATAAACAAATCAATACTTCCAGAAAATTTGAAGCTTCATAGTTATTTTAAACCAGGTAAGATGTAGAACTTCATAGTTATAGTAAACCAAGTAAGATGTAGAACTTCATGGTTTATATTGTAAACCAAGTAAGATAGCTATTGTAAGCCAGGTTAAATAGGTGTGGAATTGTATAGTTATTGTTAACCAAGTAAGATTGCGCTCGACTTTAGTGACTCAGCACGAGGTGTTTTGGAATTTACAGGTTACTTAGAACTTTTTGTAAAAAATAAACACTAGCACATCATAGAAAATCAAGTGAGTAATTTATGTTTCAAATTTTATAACAAAAATCTTTGTATTAAAGGCTGTGGATTTTCTATGAAAATCTTGATTTATTTGCCACAAAGTCCTCTTTTTCTATCAAATGCAATGAAACAGTAAAAAATAATGCTTTGCATCAAGTTTCCCCTTGGAACATGTACTAAATGGTCTATCTCTATTATTTATTATATCTTTAGTTTTGATACAATTGAGGTTTGAAAATTTCGTACAAAAATGGCTACAGAAGGGTACATAAACCTTAACCGTGTAACATGGATTTGTCAATCATTCATCCCTAATCGTGTAACATTCATTCATTGTGGTTTTTATATGATACTTGTTTATAGAGCTCACCCAAGCTCATGTTTTATCTGTAAGTGTGTATATATTTTCTGACTTTAAATAAAATTAACATGCTTACTTACTTTCTTGTGCATTCCAAATTCATCATACATAACATTTATTCAGATTCTCAACTTTTTGTGCAATTATTTAAAGTTTATTCAGTGTCTTGGCTGGGACTGACAAATTTAAATATAATGATACATGTTCTACGTACAAACAATTACATGATGTCATTTAATGACAAAACAGTTATTCATTCATTCAAGGTGAACCTGAAATGGAGTTAAAACCAGGACCAGTGTTCAAAACAGAACCAGTGTTCGAACCAGAACCAGTGTTTGAACCAGAACCAGTGTTTGAACCAGACCCACCTCTAAAGAAACCAAGGTTGAAAGATATGCCAAGCGGAGAGCACATGTATATGTTGGATCAAGCTAGAGTGGAAGACACAATTAAGCAACAAACTGATGGGGGAGTGTGCCTTTTCAGAGGTAAATAAAATTCACATGTACACAACCAATATACTATCATCGTATAATGGGTTTTCATGCTTTTTAGATGGCATTGTGATGTCACAATTCCTATTTAAAAAGCATGCTTACATTTGTATAACAATGTCATTCCAAGTAAGAAACCATATGATCTGAAAATATAAAATAATTTTTTTTTTAAATAATAAACATGTACAAATAAACATGTGGCATGTAGTCACAAACCAGAATAAAACCATGATAAATACAAATATGGTAACTAATTTCTCTCAAATTCAACTGATCCATTTAAATGCTGAAAAACACATTGCATATATCATCTGCTTGTTTACAAGCAAAATGGAATAAGCACGGACAATACTGTTGCAAACTTGTCTAAAAATATGTCACAGAGGACAACTTTATAAGATTGTAGACCCCCACAGACAAAAATATTCTGTTGTTCAATATGTGATTCAATTTTTGTCATCTGGACAGATCAAGAGAGTATTAAGGCATGAAATTTGTGATGCCTATGTCACTTGAATGTTTAATCCCCTCACAGAAGAAACCATATTCCAGTTTGAGAATGAGAGTTCACAATCTGATGACTAACCATGATCAATAAATTTCATTCAAGGTGTACCTGAATCAGAACAAGCGTTAGAATCAGAACCAGTGTTAGAACCAGAACCAGTGTTAGAAGAACTAGTGTTCAAAACAGAACCAGTGTTTGAACCAGAAGCAGTGTTTGAACCAGAACCAGTGTTTGAACCAGAACCAGTATGTGAACCAGAACCACCCCTAAAGAAACCAAGGTTCAAAGAAATGCCAAGCAGAGAGCACATAGATATGTTGGCTCAGGCTAGAGTGGAAGAGACAACTAAGCAACAAACTGATTGGGGAGTGCGCCTTTTCAGAGGTAAATAAAATTCACATGTACACAACAATATTCTATCGCAGAATTATGGGTTTTCATGCTATTTATACTGTGTTGTGACGTCACAATTTCTGTTGAAAAAGCATTGCATACATTTGTGTAACAATTTTATTTGAAAAGTGAAAAGTATGAAAACTTATGATCTGACAATATAAAATAAAAGTTTTTTAAAATAATAAACATGTGGCATGTGGTCACAAACCAGAATAAAACCACGATAAATACAAACATGGGAACTTATATCTCTTAAATTCAACTGATCCATTTAAATGCTATAAAATTGAAAGTTAAGTACAGATTATTAACACTGTATTACTGAAATGACAAAATTGTTTCATATATAATAAAATGGTTTGATCCTATCAGAGAATTGAAGCTCATTCTCCTATAAAAAAAAAAATAGGCATGATTACCAATATACCAACAAGGTTTTCAATCCACTTATAAATGCAAGAAAATGATCACTCAGTTTGAATTTTATAGATCGTCATGAGAAAAAAAGAAATTATGAACTAAAAATTTATGCATGTCATGCAGATATGTACTACAACAAAGCTCAAAATTTTGATAAATTTTGTGAATTCCAAGACAATGATGCAATGACGAAAAAAAAAGTGGTTTATCTTAACCCTATGACTACACCACACATTAATAAGACCATTATTTTTTATTTTTTTTAGCTTACATATTTCTGACCTGAAAATGTTTGTATATAAGTATTTTAGTATTTAAGTTTACAAAGTTTGAAAGTCCCTTGTTCACATGTAACGTACATGTATCAACCTGATATCTAGTAAAAAAATAAGCATGAAATTTCAAATTCTTTTTTTTCAGAAAGTGATTAAAAAAAGTCTGGTCAGGGAATCGGTAATCCTATAAAAAAAGAACAATGGCCTTAAAACATCATATTCATCTCTGAATTTGCATTAACATTAACTTAGGAAAATAATTTTAGAATAATAATTTCAGGTTGGTTGACAGAAAACAGTTACGATGATAAGTTTGAGGAACTTGAAAGCTCTATATTGAACGACAGATTAAGCTATTTCTACCCAAGCCTGCAAACAAAGAAAGGGACAGATTATTCAAAATCTGCATTAGTTGGCATACGTGCAGCAATAGCCCGTCATCTCACAAGTCCACCTTATAATTGTAATGTTAATATAATGAAAGATAACACCTTCATGACATCTAATCATGTTATAACCGGAATGATTAAAACCCTCAAACGTACTGGCAAAGATTTTATAATGCATAAAAAACCTGTAGCTGAAGATGACATACAGCGTTTGTATTCAAGTGGGGTTTTTAACATAGATACACCAGTAACACTACAAAATAAAGTTTTCTGGGACTTAATGCTAAATTTTGGTAGACGAGGACAGGATGGACTAAGTAGCTTGACAAAGTCATCTTTTGGTAAATTCAAAGATGACAAGGGTCAATCTTACTACAAAATGATATATAACGAGGCCGATAAAACTCACCATGGAGTTGATTCCCATAAAAATAGACATGAGGTCCGTATGTATGAAAAATCAGAAGATAAAAACTGTCCTGTTGCAAGTCTGGATTTTTATTTATCTAAATTGAGTCCTAAATGTGATGCATTATTTCAGCAGCCATTGCTTTACCCAAAACCAAATTGCTGGTATTCTAATCCAGCAATGGGGAAAAACAAATTGAGTCAAATGATGCCAAGGATTTCAAAAGAAGCAGGCCTTTCCTACAGATACACCAACCATTGTATAAACAGCAACCATTGGTACTACGCTGCAAGGCACCAGAGTAAATGATATAACTATCATGTCAGTATATTAAAAGTAGATGATATAACTATCATGTCAATTAATTTAGTAAATAATGACATACCTGATTCCCCTTGTGTTCTCGTTTCATGTTTGTATGTGTTCAGACTTAAATCTATACTTGAGTTCTAAAATTAAAACCAACAGTGTAAGATTTTGATTGTAAAGCTGACAAATTTTTGTCCCTCAACAGGTGTTTATTAACATTGATATACTACAGCACCAATCGCAATATCCATGTGCATATATTTTGGACATCTTAAAATCCTACATTCCCCTTCCCTTTCATGAATGTGTCCTACCGAATTAGACTATTACCGGATTTGTTATCACTAAAGCAACACACGGGTGCCACATGTGGAGCAGGATCTGCCTACCCTTCCGGAGCACCTGAGATCACCCCTAGTTTTTGATTGGGTTCATGTTGTTTATACTTTAGTTTTTCTATGTTGTGTCAAGTGTACTATTGTTTGTCTGTTTGTCTTTTTCATTTTTAGCCATGGTGTTGTCAGTTTATTTTCGATTTATGAGTTTGACTGTCCCTTTGGTATCTTTTGTCCCTCTTTTAATGTTAACGTTCTCCAATGTTGAACTATGCTAGATTATAAATTTTTTTGCTTATTTGTGAAATTCATATTCTACTAAGATATTTTCAATCATTTAGATTTTAATAAATACCATTACAAATATCATATTTGTCTCAGTTTCTGATGACCACATATACATGAGGGTATTCCATCAAGAAAATACAATATACAAGGTTGTCAAGTAATTGTGGATTGCAAATTAAGAAGTTAAATGTCAAACTTTAATAATAAAAAAACTGAGGAGAATTTGACATGGATTTGTATTTTCTCTTCAACAGTATTTTTATTCTCTGTACTGTATTTTCATTTAAACTAAGCTAAATATGTTATGTGGCAAATTAAATAAAAATAAACTGTATATATAAATTATATATCACATGATTTTAATATAGGCTCTTTTTAAACTTGAAATGTGTTTAGGCAGCAACCATTTGATTTTCGGGGGGGGGGGGGGGGGCTATGGTACTATATGTAATGCTAAAATTGAAAGAAAAAAATTGTTTTCGGTTTGTCGCTAAAAAAATAGATTGTTCCGTTACTGAGGATATTTTTTGTCTTTAAATATTGGAGTCAAAGTTGTCCTAGGGATTTGTAAAGGCTTTATAAGTCCATAGGATAAATTTGACTCAAATAGGATATTTATTGTCTCATAGAAAAAAAGTTAGTTTTTATCTGATAGATTTTTTTTTCATTTTTATGCCCCACCTACGATAGTAGAGGGGCATTATGTTTTCTGGTCTGTGCCTCCGTTCGTCCGTCCGTCCGTTCGTCCGTCCATCTGTACTTCCGTTCGTCCGTCCGCTTCAGGTTAAAATTTTAAGTCAAGGTAGTTTTTGAAGAAGTTGAAGTACAATCAACTTGAAACTTAGTACTCATATTCCCCATGATATTATCTTTCTAATTTTACTGCCAAATTATAGCTTTGACCCCAATTTCATGGTTCACTGAATATAGAAAATGATAGTGCGAAGTTCAGGTTAAAGTTTTTGGTCAAGGTAGTTTTTGATGAAGTTAAAGTTACATCAACTGGAAACTTAGTACACATGTTCCCTATGATATGATCTTTCTAATTTTAATTCCAAATTAAAGTTTTGACCCCAATTTCACGGTTCACTGTACATAGAAAATGAAAGTGCGAGTGGGGCATTCGTGTACTATGGACACATTCTTGTTATTGGATATAATAGTTATTTTAAAAATACAACTAATTCATTGAATATAAAAAAGAAGATGTGGTTTGATTATGCCAATGAGAAATTCTCCACTAGAAACCAAATGACACAGAAATCAACAACTATAGGTCACTGTATGGCCTTCAACAATGAGAAAAGTCCATACCACATAGTCAGCTATAAAAGGCCCTGAAATGACAATGTAAAAAATTAAAACTTGAAAACAAACAAACTAAAAGTGATGAAAAACAAATATGTAACACATAAACAATGACAACCACTGAAGGACAGGCTCCTGATTTGGGACATGCACACATGCACATTCATACAGAATGTGGCAGGGTTAAACATGTTAGCGGGATCCCAACCCTCCCCTAACCTGGAATAGTGGTGTTACAGTACAACATGAAAACGAACTATAAAAATCATCAGATGGATAAAAATACAAATACTACAAGTGCACTTGGCGGGTACTTGTACAGCCCAACAACACAAAGACACTAAGTACAGATCTGAGAGTACTCACAGTTACTGACAGCTAACTCAAAGCCACTTACAACTAATAAAAAAAATCATGCTTCTAAGACTAAATTATCAATGATTACGCATCCAACATCCAATGGATTTAGTGTAAAGACGTCATTAACAGTCAGTTTTGTTTGCATCTATCAAGATCCAGCAACGTTTGTACATACTGCTCACAAGGAAGCTATTAAACCAAGAGTTCCAAATGGTGAAGTTGAAACCATCCCGTGACTGAATTAAATTATATAACTATGCCTAAGCCTTATTTTAGTAATTGGTATTGTCATCTGATAAGTCGTGTCGATTATAAGATACACAGTTTTCTCTGCTTTCAAATCTTTCTGTTTGAACCCGTCGACCTGGAACTTATCAGTTATTGGAAATATTAATTATTTGGAAAACAAAAGGTCCTGGCTATCCAGGAATGTAGTATTTTTTAATCAACAGCATTGTCCTATATTAGTTGTCTTAGAAAGTCTTGCTGATTGCTGAATAAAGCTACAATAGGGAACAATTTGACAATGATTGAATTTAGTAGTGTCAGCCCTTTGATTATGACCCGTGTATATAGCAAAATCCTAAATACACCGTTTGGTGGGTTGGTGGTGCGCCTGTCAAATGCGGAACGTACAGATAAGGTAATAGCTGAATATACTATTTGTATCGGTATCGGATTCGACCCGGAACTTGTTAATTATTGGCAATATTAATTATGCTGAAAACAAAAGGATCTGGAGTGGTGTAATTTTTAATCTACACCATAGTCCTATATTAGTTATATATAGAGTTGAATTCTTTGATTTGTCGTTTTTTACCCGATGACGGCTGACAAATTGGACCTCGTAATTTTAGTATTATCATGAGATATTTAAAATATGACGTCAAAACGTTCTTGAAGATCAAATCAGGAGACAAATTTCCGGGGTTCATTTGGGAACTTAATTTCAAAATAATTAAAGGTGAACTGTTAGGCCTTGTCTGTATCCTATGGAAGCCCATAGGGGACCTACAAAAAAATAATATTATATCGTTTTTTCAATATAAATATCGTTATTTCGATATAATTAAATCGTTATCTCGATATATTTATATCTTTATTTTGATATAATTATATTGATATATTTATTTTGTTATCTCGATATATTTATATAGTAATCTTGATATAATTATATAGTCAAGATGGGGTTATGGCACCTTTTGGCAAATAACTCAAAAACTTAAACAGATATAAAAATCTAGCAGAGATTAAAATTGATCAGTACATTTTAATCTGCCTCTTTCGAAAAATAATGCAGGTTGGTCGGAAAATTCGTTTCAGAGCTAAATGGACCTTTATTTTTGCAATTATTCATAATTCTGACAATATTTCGAAAAAAGTAGTCTAATTCGGTAGGTCACATCCTTGAAAGGAAAGGGGATTGTAACTTACGACGTAAGGAACATATCCGATATCATTTGTGATACGGTTATTCCATAACGGTCAATTAACTCGTGATGGCGTCCTAAAATTAAAGTAAGGATGATTTCAACTTTACCATTTGGAACTCTTGATTTAATAGCTTCCTTGTAAGCAGCAACCTTCTATCAAGAAAATTATGATAGGAAATGCAAGCACGGGAATATCGTATCTATGGGGAGATATATACCCGTATGCAGATGCTGCTGGAATGTTTCTACTTGGAAACAGAAAGTTCACAATTGGAAAGCTGGAATCATCTCTTTTGTCGTAAAGTTTTGTTATCAACCGACCCTCATTGTCAATTTCTAAATGTAAGTCAAGATATGAGGCAGACTTAACTGTATCTGTTGTATCCTTTATCTCTAGTTCGATGGGATAGATCTGTTCAACATAGTCACCAAATTTTGAATTATTTAGTGAAAGAACGTCATCTATATATATAGCGAAAAGTAGAGTTAAAGTATATTGCTAACTTCTTATCTTTCCTCCTAAGAAGTTCCTGTATAAAGTCATCTACATAATAATAAAGAACCAAGTCGGCAAGAAGAGGGGTTCCCATTGGAATGCCGATAGTCTTGAAAAACACGTCCTCCGAACGTAACAAAAATGTTGTCAATCAAAAATCAAGCATCTTGATAATGTCAGTTTCAGAGAATTTTTTGTTTGAATCAGAGTATACCTTTACCAAGTATGATTTATCCCTCCCCAAGAGACAAGATACTTGTATCTACGTTGGCCATTCTTTTTATGAAACAAAGCAATACCAACTCTTTCAATTTGTCTTTTAAATTGGAATGTTGAATACTTGTGTAAAGTGTAGAAAAGTAAAAAAAAATAATACTATTGCAAGATAAAAGAGAGTTTGATTGTATGTACTCTAAAAGATCTTTGGAATTTTTAAGTATCCACATCTTATTCACGCCAACTCTAGAATAGGCAGTTTCACATGTACGATAACTTTGAAGCCCGTCTTTGATTGCTGATAAAATAGATGTTAATAATTTAGAAAGAGGTTTAGTGGAGCACTTGGAGGACCCAGCAATATACGATTGTTTGTAAGGACACTTATGTAGTTTAGGTATCCAATACAGTGATGGAAGATCCAGTTCTTCATCTTTGGTTGAAATTCCAAAGGAACATGGACTTCCTCTTTGGTATGTGTCGTGAGGGTATATGTTCAGTTGAGTTTCCAAGTGAAGTGTCAATACCTAATTCGTTTATGAAGCAGTTAATGTAATGAGTTTTTCTCACAAAACGATGTTGTTTGGGGCTTTGTCTGCGGGGACTACAACATATTTGTCATTGAGGTAGGATAAGTGTTCGGCAACCTTTGGGTCTTTAAAGATTGACGTAGCATGGGCATTGATAGACCTATTCAGTTTCTTAATTCTGGTTTGTATCAGCGACCTCACCGCCTTAATCCATTCGAAAAGAGTGTCTACGTCTTCCTGGCGGAAGTTTAATTCATCTACCTCCGCAGTAAATGGTTAAGTACTAAGTGAATAGTTTGGACGATATTATTTTCTCCAACACCAAAAGAATGCAAGCATTGAACAACTTGATAGAAAGCTGGAAGATACTTGAAATCCGAAAATGTATCAATCGAAATGTTTTCTTCAAGAAGACTAGTAAACTGATCTGTCAAACTTGCAATACTCCTGTTTCTTTCGTAAGTTTCTTTTTTAGTGTGTTGATATCAGTTGATTTTGTTCTGAGTCGTTTTGTTTTAATTTTATCATTTTGCCTCGTATTGTAAGTTATTATAATAAGTTTTTCACCGTCTTCCATTTTTCTGCTTCTGCAGTTTTATTTTTGTTTGTGTCAAGTTTTAATTTCTTTATTTGATTCTTCTGTGAACAAATTACTTTCTTGTGATAGCTTTCCTGTTTTTTTTTAATTTTCTGGGTTCATGATAGTTCAAATAAGAAAATGTACGTTATAATATAAATATAATTATATTCATCCTTACCTGGGACTATTATATTTTAATGTTACAAATAAGTTATTTTGTAGAAAATATCTATCTATTTTCATTTAGTACATAAATGTGCTAACCTTTGATGCGTTCAATGACAGTTTTGTCATCTCTAAATCTGTTTACGTTTAATGCCAAAGAACCAGCTGTGTCATTTAAAATTATACTGGACCACGGCACGGAGGACCAAATTAAATAAGTAATTTCTTCTGAAAATAGTATACATATTCTTTTTATCATTTTTTCTATATAGTGACACAGTTTCTTCATAGAGTTTAATACTGAATACTGAAACTATTCAAATATATAGCAGCTGTCGTTATAGTAAGACCGTATAATTTAAAGTTGATAACATATCATAATAGCCTCAGTGTATTGCGTGTATTATTTCATTGTATAGTTCAGACAGGGCCGTAACTACATTGAGGCAAATATGTTTTAAATTAAAAAAAAAAAAAAAAAAAAAAAAAAAAGATTGTCTTCATATCAAATTGTTTTCACTGAAAGTGTCTTGCAAGAAGCAAGTTCTCTTCACTCTCTGATGTCGCCCCTGCATATTTTTCGTAATCCATGTTTCTATTTTACTTTTGGTTTTCAGAGTTGATGGTCTATTGTTTGTACTTCTGTGTCCCGGGTTTGTCTTTTGTTCATTTATTGTCCTACTTAATGACTAGTCTGAGTGTTGATTCTCATTTGTAAACGTGTCACACTGTGTAATGTTGCATGTCCACCGATGTCCAGGCATTATGCGAGAAAATATTTTAAGAATACACGATGCTACTGGACACAGAAAAAAGTGTCGTTTCTGCATGGAGAATTGAACTTGATATCAAAGAATACGAAACTGCACTTCTTGTATATAAAACCATACCCAATTTTTCTTAGGCAGCAACCATTTGATTTTCTGGGGGGGGCTATGGTTTTTTTTTCTGTACAAACTTTTTTTTTCGTCTGCGGCGAAAAACAATCTATTTTTTTCGCGACAAGTCGAAAACAATTTTTTCTTTCAATTTTAGCATTACATATAGTGGCAGCTGAGGGTGAAGCAAACAAATTTTTTTTCTCAGAATCAAAAACAAATTATTTTTTCTCTAAAAACTGGAAACAAACTTTTTTTTACAAAAATAACCATAGCCCCCCCCCCCCCCCCCCACCCCAGAAAATCAAATGGTTGCTGCCTTAGTATGGATTGCAAAATTAGGTATTTTCTGTAGGTGAGATATGCACAGAAGTGATAGATATGTATTATAAATATAGAAAATTGAATATCTTAATCAACAACAAAATATATATAACTGTATCATATATCCAAGCGCCTGTGGATAAAACTAGATAACTGACATGATTTAAATTAAAGTAAGACCACCAATTTCTCGGTATCAAATCATTTGTTGAAAAAAAAACATCTATGTATTGTCATATGACCTTTTACATTCAAGGGTTTATCCTACATATCGGTCTTTTAATGTTTTGAATTTCCCTAAAATTTTAAAGTCTTAAATAACAATGAATCTATGTTTTTGCTTTGAGACCAGAATATTGTCGAAAAAAAAGCTAAAAATGATTTGCGTTTCTATGTAAGAAAGAGTCCGGGAAACGCTCAGAATGCACGATTTTGCGTTATTTTTCCCAGAGTTTCTAGGGCCCCAGACCCCCCGCCAAAAATATATTTTGCCTCAGTATTAAAATGGGCTAGTTACGGCCCTGTCAGATGGTTCCAAACATTTGATTTATCAATCCTTTACATTTGTAGTTTTTCATTATAAACTGAGAGACTCATTATATCTTGTTCCGCGTGAAGGGATAATATCATAATGTTTAGCTTTTTCTGGCCGTCTGTCACATGAAATTCCATCGCAATTTTCTAATGGCTTCAAATGAACTACTTCTCTGATCTTCCTGAAACCTTATGTCACTCGTCATATTAAACCGAATACTTAGGACGCTGTGGACGATATTTGTACGGTGTCTTCCTCGTATTCCAACATTTTGTATGTGACCTTTTCCTTGAATGCCAACAAAAATATTTTAATGGATGTTTATATAATAACAGTAGGTGTTTTTATGCCCCACCTACGATAGTAGAGGGGCATTATGTTTTCTGGTCTGTGGCTCCGTTCGTTCGTCCGTCCGTTCGTCTGTGCGTCCGTTCAGGTTAAAGTTTTTGGTCAAGGTAGTTTTTGATGAAGCTGAAGTCCAATCAACTTGAAACTTAGTACACTTGTTGCTTATGATATGATCTTTCACATTTTGAAGTCAAATTAGACTTTTGACCCCAATTTCACGGTCCACTGAACATAGAAAATGAAAGTGGGAGTTTCAGGTTAAAGTTTTTGGTCAAGGTAGTTTTTGATGAAATTGAAGTCCAATCAACTTGAAACTTAGTACATGTGTTCCCTATAGTATAATCTTTCTAATTTTAATGTCCAATTAGATTATTACCCAATTTCACGGTCCATGGAACATGGAAAAGGATAGTGCGAGTGGGGCATCCGTGTACTTTGGACACATTCTTGTTATAAGTATTTAACTGTTAAAATGTTTTAGTGAACTTGATAAAATTGAAAAATAGCAAGATTTAAGGGTTTAAATTATTATGAATTTGAAGAAATAAAAAAAATGAAAACATTTTATTACTTTTTGAAAAAAAAGAAGATATTTTGGGAATGGAAATGTTTATTAACGTAAGACATATTAATGACATTTAAGTGAAATACAATTATTACCAACTAAAAAAGGATATTAGAGATTTATCTAATTTCACATCATTTTAAATATTAAATAGTTACATGCACATGTAAGTTTATACATTCGAGAACTGTATGAAGATTTCAGTTGAACAGTTAATTAAACTTTAAAACTCATCAGAAATAATTATGTAAATTTGATAACTTCCAAGCCGACATTCTACAAAGTTTGAAGAAAATCCATGAAATAGTGTAACAAGAATTTAGTCTTAGAGGCATGATATCTTATTATTATTCAGTGGCTTTGAACTAGCTGTCAGTAACTGCGAGTACTCTCAAATCTGTAATTGGTGTCTTTTTGTTGTTCTGATAACAAGTACCCGGCCACTCTGCGTGGTTTAATATTTGTATCCATCTGATGAGTTAAGTCTTATTCAACTGATTTTTTTTTATTGTTCGTTCTTTATATATTGCACTGTCCCAGGATAGAGGGAGGATTGGGATCCCGCTTACATGTTTAACCCCGCCACATTCTGTATGTATATATGCGCCTGTCCTAAGTCAGGAGCATGTAATTCAGTGGTTGTCGTTTGTTTACATCAATTACATATATGTATGTGTTACATTGTTTTTCGATCATACATGTGTTACAAAACTTGTACATTTTATTTTTTGTTCATATTTGTATGTGTAACATTGTTTTTCGTTAATTTTTATGCCCCACCTACGATAGTAGAGGGGCATTATGTTTTCTGGTCTGTGCGTTCGTCCGTCCGTTCGTCCGTCTGATCGCCCGTCCGTCCATCCGTTCGTCCCACTTCAGGTTAAAGTTTTTGATCAAGGTAGTTTTGGATGAAGTTAAAGTCCAATCAAATTGAAACTTATAGACGCAGTCATGGTCATCGTCTTTATACATCACCTACTTTGCATGATGTCTTTTTTAATGACTTGCTGTCATTTATACAAAAGCCGTTAGGTATTCATCACATTCGCACGAAACTTTATTCATTACCCCTTTCAAAACTTCATTCTCAAATCAGTCAATGATCAAAGTACGGTACCGGACTGTAACATTATTGAACTAAGAGCCACCCTACAATCGGCCTTAGAACGTATTTCAGAATTAGAACGTTTAGAAACGGAAAACCAAAAAACAATCAAACACATGAAAACCGAAAACAATAAGTTAAAAACTGATCTCGAAAATGTGAATGACATATTAAGTCGACACTGTGTTTCGAACGAACGAAAATTTATACAATATGATGCTAACCCACTGTATCATCGCCACCGGAAATTGGGTACTAACGAAGCGGAGAGAAATAGAAAAAAAAGTAAACAAGTTAAGAATTGATTCAATTTAAAGCATTTCCACTCATTTGATGAGGGTGCCGCTTAAAAAATGATTTTCTGATATATAATTCTTTAAATTATTAGGCCGATAAGTACAAGATTAATACAAGATTTTGTGTAATACTCCAAATCTTGTCACTTAGTACCTGAAAATTTCGAGGTCGATCGTCCTCTGTCGCCCCATTCTCAAGATATTTAACTGTTTTTCATTATTTTTCCAGACACGTTTTTAGATTATTATAGTGTGGCATCATATTTACTGAAATTTGTTGTCAAAAACATGTTTTTTAAAGAATATGGACAAAAAAATTGTTTGTTTGTTGTACGGCGAATTGCAGAACATTGTACGGCGAATTGCAAAATAACAACTTTTGTCTGTACGGCGTCTTGCAATATATTATAATTTTAAGAGGAAATTAATCACTGTTTAGATAATATCAAGTGATGATATTTTGTTGATATCAAAGCTTTATAGGCTTACAAATATACAAAATGTCTTGCTTATCAACTATATTATGAAATATATTCCGTTAATTCAGTTCAGAAGGCCTCTTTGCCTTTCGATTTTGTACAAAAAGTTTTTTTTCAACCATATTATCCTAAATACATCCATAGATCGTTATACTACTAACGACTGTTGTCTTATTTGTTGTTAGGGTGAAATTTTGTAAGTTCAATAAAATAAACTGTCCATTCATCTTTTGTTGGTACTAGCTGTTTTTAGATAAAAACAGTGGAGATGTGGTATGATAGCAAATAAGATAACTATCCATCAGGATCAAATAAAGTGTATGTAAGCAATTATATGCTATCGTACGGCCTTCAACAACGAAAACTCGTACCTTATAGTCGGCTATAAAAAGCATCGACCGAAAAATGTGAAAGGACTCGAGAAAACTAACGGCCTAACTCATAACAAAACAATTTATGAAAACAACAAATAAGATAGAGATGAAGCAACGTCAACCACAGAAATCGGACAGACACATAAAATTGTTTATTTAATTAATTTCTGAAATGATTCGTTTGTAAAAAGAAAAATTAAGAAAATACTTTGTTTTCACCGAAAGTTAGGAGAAACAAATCGTGAATTGCATTTCGAATTAATTTTCTTGTCAGTTTCTTTTTGAAAATATATAATTTGTATACATCTTAAACGCTGTCAAGCAAATGGTGTTTCTATCTAATGCATTTTATCTAATGCATAATTAGAAGGGGTATGGGGTCCGTTAACATGTTAACAACACCTCGATTTTGGCAAAAACAGTTAACAACAAATTTTAAATGCTGATAAGAGTTTACTGCAACTTTAATTTACCCTTTTTCCAAACGAACCTGAAAGCAATGAAAAGAGGAAGTGCATATCTTCAATGTATTAAAAAATTTGAAAACCACTGTACAAAGTCGCAGAAATGCCAAGCTCCATAAGGAATCTTTTATAAAGCTGACTAATTTTCAGAATACACACGCAAGTACCAAAATTTTTTATTGACACATGGACAGATAATTGAACGGATGGAAAATCAGACAGAGTGATTGACTCCAAGAAAAAGGACTATATCATGAATAATCGAAAATGCTTTAAACAGCAAAAGGAGACATCTTCTGGTTATGTATATTGTTGAGTAAATGTTTTATGTCAATCAGTCGTAGCAAACTTGGGTTATCGTCATGACGTAGGAAAGTGTAACAAACAGATAGAATGAGTGAATACTATAGGGCGCGAGCTCTATTTTTTTTTTATGGCGGTGGCTCTTATAAATTATGGTTACGCTCAGTCAGGGTATTCATACGACTCATTGCTTACATGATTTTATTAAAAGGAATTACGAAGGTTTACTAAAAAAAAATTAAATCATCAAAACCAGTGTATAAATCAGAAAGTAACATGTAAGGTGTCACAAGTTGAAGCACCCTTTCATCTCCAAGTCCCAATTAAGAACTCTGAGCTGATATATAAAAAAAAAATCCTTGGTCCATCTTTACATTTCTGAAGTCTTAGACTAACAAATTTGACATCAATTTGAGAACCAAGTCCTCATTTTTGACCTCTTCAACCAGGCCACACTGTTCAGTTATTTTACGCATTGCAAATTGAAAAGGTACTTTATTTTTGAAAATTCCGTCCAGGTACTTTTGGTCAATATAACTTATCAAACATTCCATATACATCTGAATTATTTACATTATAGGACTGACCAGGGTTTTAGCTGGATAAGAAGTGGCCTTTCCTTTTCACGTTTTGGATACATTACAAATAGAAGCCAGAAATAACTACATTGGTTAGACATATAAAGAGGGGCATGAGATATCCCTTAACATGTTTAACACTCGCATTTGTTGCACCTGCATGACCCAACTTGAGTCCGTAACCTTTGCTTTATAGTCTTGTATTTATTTCATTTTAAAAATTTTGGTTCATTTATATGTTTCAAGAAACAAACATTGAACTTCTACCCCCTTTTTGTAGTTAAATGATTGCTCACTTAGGAGACAGTTTCAGGTATACCAATACACAGTTACAAGTTTAGTTTCGCATTATAGCCATGGTGAATTTTCTAAATAAATTTTGTACAATTGAATTGATTTGTAGATAGTTGAATAATAATATAGCCTTCCTAGTGGGTTTATATGAACATTTAGATTGTTTTTAGCATGTTTTATAAGCCATTGTTCAGTTTGACCTTCCATACGTTCCTATCCGTACCGCCATAGATTTAGAAATTTTGTATTGTTTTTCAACAAAGATATGAGGCTCGATCTTTTCAATTCAATTTTATGGAAAAACAGCAGAAATGCATATGATTTTTTTTTACCTCTTGATAGATATATGTCTATGGTTTCAGGAAAGGTATAACTCTTATTGATTGAAATTTTCCTTTGGACCAAATTTTTGAGATCTTTGTGACATGTTCAACCCCCTATTTTGCAATATATGGTATCAAATAATTGCTGATTGTTGCCATGGTCACACAAAAAAAAGAGATTATATTTCACCATTATTACTATTGGAAATCAAATCTATGGACGATTCTCTTTCTATAAATATACACACAGTTGCGGATCTAGAAATTTTCATAAGTGGGGGCCCACTGACTGACCTAAAAGGGGGCCCACTCCAGTCACGCTTCAATGATTCCCTATATAAGCAACCAAATTTTTTCCCAAAAAGGGGGGGGCCGGGCCCCTGGGCCCCCCTAAATCCGCCTCTGACACATGCATAACTCAAATATTAAGCCTTATTTATTAGGAAGGACGTGAAAGAGGGTGTTTAAAAATTATGAGAGTCAATTCTAAGTTTTTTCCTATCTGTGAATTGACACCCCACCCTAGTGCATAATGTTCTCGCTGCGTTGGGCTGTTTCTTCTATTTGGTCGGCCTTCTGTTTTTTTGACATTTTCCTCATTTCCATTCTCAATTTTATCAAGGATTTACTATACTCAAAGATTTTTTAAAGACATATACAGTTACATATATGCTGTTTATGTCCCTCCTTTGCGGAAGCAACGTAAAGTAAGAGATGGACAGCAAATTGTAATGTTATTCTTGTAAATAACTGTTAAGATCAGTTAACAGAGAAAATAATGTCAAAAACAGTGAACACTTTAAGTATTAAGTAACAGATAACAGGAATCTCAATTTCAATTAACAACAGTTAACAACATTGCAAATTTTAACAAAACTGATTACAGACAATGGGTCGAAAACAGTTAATAGTTTTTTTTAAAATTTATCAGTCAAATAACAATTTTAAACAAATTTAAACCTTGAAAAGGACAAACACAGTTTAACATAAAAAGGTACCCCACCAAAAAAACACCTTAGATGTTTGAACTTAATACTTTATTTTCTTTAAAAGGACGGTAAATAACTATTCTAAAATTAGCAAGTTGCCATACAGTTGAAAACAAGTTGCCATACAGTAAATTTGTCAACACTAGCAAGTTGCCGTACCCTAGACTTTATTTTTTATGGTCTATATTCTTTAAAATACATCTTTTTGACAACAAATTTCAGTAAATATGATGTCACACTATAATAATCTAAAAACGTGTCTGGAAAAATAATGAAAAACAGTTAAATATCTTCAGAATGGGGCGACAGAAGACGATCGACCTCGAAATTCCCGGTACAAAGTGGCAAGTTTTGGAGTATTACACAAAATCTTGTATTAATTTTGTACTTATCGGCCTAATAATTTAAAGAATTATATATCAGAAAATCATTTTTTAAGCGGCACCCTCATCAAATAAGTGGAAATGCTTTAAATTGAATCAATTCTTAACTTGTTTACTTTTTTTTCTATTTCTCTCCGCTTTGTTAGTACCAAGGATTTGTATAGTACCCAATTTCCGGTGGCGATGATACACAGTGTAACCACAAACTATTTAATCAACAAACCAAAGCAATTGGAGAATTCAATTTTGATTCTTACACGACCAGCGTTCAAAGAATAGAAGCTGAGATAGAAAGGTTCAACAAAATGCAATGTTCTCTGCAAACACAAGTTAACGAATTAAAATTATCAACCCAAAAATCATACGCCGAAAAAGTATTAACAGAAACCCCGGCTCGTACCTCAAATCAACTGTTTCTAAAACAGGTGAACTCTATTCCGAATAGAAGTAATCAGCAGACAAAAATAAACATTCCAGTGTGCTCACCCGTAACGGAATTACTTAGCGAAGTAAATAAATCGACTAACGGTAACATTTCACCACTGTCAACTCCGAAGTCTTACACGAATACACACTCGGACTCACATAAAGACAACGGTTTGCGCGAAATTGATAAACAATTGAGCACGACTTAGAATGAAAATCAAAACAGTGTGGCTGTGGCCATTGATTGACACATTAAATTCATCCATTGACTGGGGAAATTTAGGTGAACGTTTGTATGTAACGACTACTGCTCACTATGTACTTTTTAAAGACACTTAAACTATGGGGTCACCAAAGGTTCTCAACACCTTAATAAAGTAATTCGAAAAATTAATCAGAAATAACACGATGCTTTGATTTATATCAATTATATAAATCAAAACATAAAGGTTATTCCTGATTAGTTTTTCGAATTATTTTATAATTAAAGGCGTTAAGAAACCTTAGGTGACCCCACAGTTTAAATGTCTATCGTAGGTACGTCGTGAACAGTGGTCGTTACAGACAAACATTCACGTAAATTGTCCCAGTCAATGGATGAATTTAATGTGTCAATCAATGGCCACAGCCACACTGTTTTGAATTATATTCTATAAAATACCTGTACGATTGGATGGAGTAACCGAGAATATATATACCTCCCCCGTAGATTCTGATGAAAGCTTTTTTACTGGTGTTAAAAGAAAGAGAACGGCGAGATATTATCTCTCGGGTATTAATCCTAAATCCACGAGATCAGGGATTCTAGCTTATCTTGAGAAAGAAAACGTACATGTGACTTACTTAAGATTGTTTTACCCAAAACATAGTGCACAGCGAGTATCTGCCAAACTCAATGTTGTTGAAAATTGCGCAGATTATGTTGAATCTCATAATTTTTGGCCGGATGGAGTACAATGTAGAAAGTGGTTAAGTAATTATGAGTGGAACCATCGTTTTTCAAATGAAACTGAAAACGAACAGCACCATGAATAAACTCTTTTTCAAAATGTGTAAAACAAAACTGAACTATTGTATTTTGTGTATATTTATTTTGTTTTTGATTATGTCTAGTCTCAACTTGAATTATTAGCTTGGAATGTTAGAGGCATAATGTCCTCCACTGTTTGTTTAAGCAGTAATTTTGAAAAATACAGATTGTGATATTTGTGTAGTTTCTGAACACAAACTTAAAAAGAGTTCTCTACATTACCTTTCCACTATTGGACAGGCCTACACTTGTATAGGAAAAGCTGAAGACTTACCAAATAAATATCACGCTTATCACGGGAAGAGCGGTGTTGCGGTGTTATATTATTCCTTTTTTTTTTGTCTTTATTAATATTACTTTTACTGTTGTCTGTTTTTTTGAGATATCCTTTTGACGTAACTCTGTGCTTATGCATCCCATCATACTTTGAACGACAAAATTATTTTATGATGTGACTCTGTACCTATGTATCTTGTCATACTTTGAATGACAAAATTATTTTATGATGTGAATCTGTACCTATGTATCTTGTCATACTTTGAATGACAAAATTATTTTATTCATTAATATTACTTTTACTGTTAACCAACTTTTTTTGTGATATACATTTTACGTGACTCTGTACTTATGTATCACGTCATACTTTGAACCACACTATTATTTTATATTTATTATTATTACTTTAACTGCTAAGTCAGTGTTTGTTATATCTATTTTGCGTGACTGTATTTATGCATCCCGTCATACTTTGAACGACAAAATTATTTCATGTCTACCTGTGCGAATTTCAAACGCGCAATTTTACACCAGTACCCATACCCTCCTTCCTTGATGGGTGCATTTTACATAGACAAATATAATCGTATAATATAATCAAAATGAGGATGTTAATTTGATGTATGCCTTTTTGTGCTTCTTCGTTACATTTGTTGTTTTTATAGTGATTAAGATGATAACACAATGTTGACTGCTGTACCCCTATTTTTGACATTTTTACCTATTATGTCTGTTTGTTTTGTTCACGCATCGGTGACTATATAATGGAATTTGATGCGACTGTCATACAAGTGAGAGGTTTAGCTAGCTATAAAACCAGGTTCAATCCACCATTTTCTACATTTGAAAATGCCTGTACCAAGTCAGGAATATGACAGTTCTTGTCCATTCGTTTTTGATGCGTTTTGTTATTTGATTTTGCCATGTGATTATGGACTTTCCGAATTGATTTTCCTCTGAGTTCAGTATTTTTGTGATTTTACTTTTTGCTATATTGTATAAAAATACTTTTGCTTTTGAGGTTTCTAGTTTAGAAAGTAATTTCTTAGTTTCGTCTAGTTTAATAAACGGAATCGTAAATCTAACACCACCGGGTATTTTATCTTTAACATAATCATTTAATTTATTTGCTTGATATTGCGTGTTATTTGTAACATATTTATCATCTATTGTTGTAAAGTGAGTGTTGAAATGATTTACTATATATCTTGCATATAATCATACTCTTTATTGTCAAAATTCATGGTAGATGGAATTTCATTTTGGGTTTTGGGTTTTTAATCTTTGAGTAAAGCCCAAATTTCTTCAGGTTTTTTGTTATTTTCTATTGCTTGCTTGAAATAGGACGGTTCAGATTTTTCTATTAATTTAGTACATTTGTTGCGCCAATAACGGATTTTTTTCCAATCCCTCTTGCTTTGATAATGGTTTCTTTTCTTTTGAGCGTCTTTTGTCTCATCGGTAAGCCAATCTGGTTGGCGTGTACATTTAATTCTTTTTACTTTGACAGGAGCGTGTCTGTTAATAACTGACAGAAATATTTTATACCACATGTCAGTGGCAGATTGAATGTCACTTATTTGTTCAATTTGAGCAAAATTTGTCTTATCTAAATCCTCCAAAAACTTGTTTTCATTAAAGTTTTTGAAACATCGATACCGAATTTGTTTATGCTGTTAGCTTGGAACATCTTTTGGGTTTATTTTTCTCGTAATCTATACTGGATAGTGATCACTAAGGGCTATTTTTGGGACATTTGTTTCAACTATATTTTCAGGGTTGTTAGTATAAACATGATCAATGATACTACTTGATGTTGATGTGATACGGGTAGGAGTATCAATTAATTGTACAATAGATTGTGTTAGTAAAAGATTTTCCCATTTATTGTTCAAGCACCCCCCTGTAAAAAAAAATCGATATTGATATCGCCTTTTATTATCATTTCTAGTTCTAATTCATTTGCCTTCTCGATTTCCTTGTCAAATTCATCAATCCACGATTGTGGCATATCAGGGTCTGTAGATAAAACATATTAATAGGGATTTGGAGTTTTTGAAATGAATCTGAAGCCATATACTTTCCAGTGAACTTATTTCTAAATCAGTTCTTCCTTTGTATTTTAAAGAGCTAGAAACGTAAGCAAGTACACCCTCCCTTTTTCTCACTTGTTTCACATCGATCTTTGCGTTTAAGTTCAAATCCCTTAATACTAATAAAACTGTCTTCCGTGTTACTTGTGAGAAATGTTTCACATATTCCCATAATATGTGTGTTATTTTTTTGATTTATAAATAATTTCATCTCATCAAATTTAGATAGGACCCCTCTTATGTCTAAATGAGAAATTTTTAATCCATTTTTCTTAAAATTTTAATCCATTTATTTTTTTAATTTTTAATCCATTTTTCTTAAGGCCAAAATATGTTTCTTCTAAACATTTTGTAGTTTTATTTTCATTATTTTGATATTTAGTTGCCTTTATTGATTCTTTTCTGTTATTATTTAAACATCTGTTTTTCTTTAAAGTAGTGTTCTGTAAGTGTAAAGTTTTTTTTTGCACTTATGGAAGAATAGTATTGATCATTTTCCATTCAATTACATTTACATTCAATATTTTCATTGGTTGTCAATCATAACATCCGACCAATGAAATAAGACTTGATATGGACATTGAAATTATAAAATTATGAGTAAAATTGTGATCCATGAAAATCATTATATATGTTTACTATGTTCATGTCAGAATATACCTAACGTTACAAGGTGCAAGTATCACACGTTAACGCGATGAGGATGAAAACAAAACAAACTATTATTCTTGCAATTGTGTGTGCATTATCATTACTGACATTTAAGTTATATTGCAATACCATCTTTGTTTTTATGAAGGACACACAACATCGCTACATGAAGGACCTAAGTTTTTATAATTCAGAAGACAAAGAATCACCAGAACCCGAAAGAATTGTACATAAGACAATAACAAAAGCTACAGGTATAAATAATAAAACCGTATTTAAGGAAATGAATATTTCTACAGAGTTTGAATACTTTTATCTTAACGTATCACAAGAAAGACTAAACGATGCGTTTCTCCACAAACATCAGTACAGAACATTATTGAACAACGATCTGAAATGTATTGGAAAAAATGTATTTCTTCTGGTATTTGTTCATGTTGCATCGCACAAGATTTTGAGACGACATCTGATTCGGTCAACTTACGGATCAATTTCAGAATTTGAAAATCACCATATAGAATATATTTTTGTACTCGGACAAACATCCAACATGACTGTTCAAAGAGAGATAAATGACGAAAGTAGGAAATATAAGGATATTGTACAAGGTAATTTTGTGGATTCCTACAGAAATTTAACATATAAACTCGTATTTAGTATGTTTTGGGTTAACAGTTATTGTAGCAGAGCCAAATATGTAATTAAAGTCGACGATGATCTCATTATCAACATTCCATTTGTAATGAGACATCTTCAACAAAAAGCGAAAAACAATGTGTTTACAAATGTTCTTGAATGTATTACACAGTTGGTATCTGCACCTTAAGAAAAGGATATAAGACGGATATATCTATTTTGGAGTATCCTTTTCAAACATTTCCACCATACTGTTCTGGAGCCTCATCCATAATGTCAATGGATGTCATTAGAAAAATGTATGATGCAACTAAACAAGTACCTTTCATTTGGATAGAAGATGTTTATGGAGGTGGATTTCTTCCTTGGGTTTCTAATATTGAAATGCAAACGCCTGGGTGTTTTCTGGAGAAAGTGGGTGACAAGTACAATGATATATCTTGTTCACTTGTTTATTTAACAGACAGCATGAGAATTCAAAGAATTGTGTGGGAAACAATATCAAATCGGACCAAATTCCAATGCAAGTGTTGAAATTAACAATGAGTAAAACAAAAATAAGGATATTTTGTCTGTTTGGCTTTTTCTTTTTTAGCCATGGCGTTGTCAGTTTATTTTCGATTCATGAGTATCTCTCGCCCTTCTTTTTAAGATGAAATATAGTATGGATAAAAACACAAGTGGAAACAATCTTAAACCTTAAGAATATGGTACTTACAATAAATAATTCAATAACCCAACAACAAACATGTCAAAGAAGAAAAATAAAAAAGGTCCATAAACTCATTATAGATACCAGGATTTTTTTTTTTTTTCTCGCCAGACGCGTATGTTGTCTACAAAAGACTCATCAGTGACGCTCGAATAAAACAAAACGTTAAAAAAAGTTAAACAGGATTGAGGACCAAAAGTACATGTGCTTGTGGTCAAAATTATAAGAGCTGAGATTGGAAGTTAGCACCAACAATCAGACATTAAAAAAAATAAATGGTTTATTTATATGTTTCGAATTTTAGTGTGCCGTCCATTTTGCTGAACTAGTATACTTTTTAGTTAAGAGGCCAGCTGAAGTCCGCCTCCGGTTGCAAGATTTTCTCGCTATGTTGAAAACCCATTGGTGACCTGATATTTGGTCGGGTTGTTGTCTCTGACATATTCCCCATTTCTATTTTCATTTTAGCTCATCTGGCGCAAAAGTCCAAGTGAACTTTAATCAATAACATCTGTTTTAATGAAGATATACTATTGAAACGTGTGGCTTAGTTTAAATCTATTTGGTCCGATAGATTACTTTATATAGTATTATAATAGATAGAGATAAACTGTTAACAACAAAGTAGTAAGTTACCGATGACCCTATCATCAATGCACGAATTCTATTTTACAATGCGTATATTCTTCCACGTTTGGATTACTAGTTTATTGAATATAATGCACATTTGTACCCATATGGGTTGAAGGCATACATAAATCAACATAGTAATTTTACAATACATCATACAGAAAAAACAACAAAAGAACCAAACATTATATACATGATTACTGTTGTTCAGTATGGGGAAACTGTAACAAGTTTTTAGTTGACAGTTTACTAAAATTGCAAAAAAGGGCAACTAGAAATATTTTAAACGAACACGATATTCGTAAACCATCTTTTGAACTATTTAAGCAATCTGGAATTATTCCTGTTACTAAGAGAATACTTTACTAGACTCAAGCTGGCAGCCACTTTTAGCAGCCAATCAAGATAGCAGCCACTTTTTTCCAGCAGCCAATTTTGATGAAATGTATAAAAACCAAAAACCTCTATAAGACTCAAACGTTCCAAAAATCTCAATTTATTAGTTAAATATAATTTAACAGATTAATTCGACAAATTCACGGCTTATTATGATTCTCTAAGGATTTCAGTACGTGTTAGATACCAATAATGATAGCAGCCACTTTTTTCGGAGGAAAATGTTTTCTGAATAAAAAATTGTGAAATTTTCGTTTTTATTTCTCGTTTCTTATTCCTTATGACGAGGAGGTACAGAAACAATGTATAAATAGAAAATAAAAACAAAATTGAAAGTACAACTTCAGTGGCGGATCCAGAATTTTTCGTAAGTGGGGGACCACTGACTGACAAAAGAGGGGGCCCGCTCTAGTCACGCTTCAGTGATTCCCTATATAAGCAACCAATTGTTTTCCCAAAAAGGGGGTCCGGTCCCCCTGGGCCCCCCTAAATCCGCCACTGAACTTTCACTGTATATAATAGATTTAAGTAAGTTGTGTGGAATCGTGTGAGATATATATATATAACTGTGTATAATTTCAATCAATTTGGACTGAATAAAAAAGATGCAATGCACAATAGAAAAATTTCATACACGTCATGTTTTCCATATACTCGGCATCCTTAAATATTACGTATTTTAGCTGATACCATATTTAATATCTATTTCTGTATGTATCAAATGAAAATATTTCGATAGACATATAATGCTTATCTATTTTTTAAAGTGAATAAGTATATTCACGAAGATCCTAAGTGGACTATTTTGTACGGCATGTATCATTACCAATTTTAAACTGAACCATGTCAAATGTGCCAATACAAATAATTCAAAGTACTACTAAAACTGTGGTGACTAGACGGGCCCGGATCCCAGAAAAATATTTAAGTGGCGAATAGCCTCGGTCAAAACCATTGAAATGAGCTAGGTCCGGTTCGGAACTTTGCCGTAGAGATATGCCGAGGAGTACCGAATGTGTGGTTAATATGGAAAATTCGCTATAAGGGCAACTTTGAACCTCTGTGGTGGCTAGACGGGCCCGGATCCCAGAAAAATATTGAAGTGGGGAGTAGCCTGGTTCAATACCTTTGAAATGAGCTAGGTCCAGTCCGGAACTTTGCCGTAGGTATATGTCGAAAAATACCGAATGTGTGGTTAACATGGAAAATACATAAATGGGCAACTTTGAACCCCTGTGGTGGCTAGACGGGCACGGATCCCAGAAAAATATTTAAGTGGGGAGTAGCCTGGGTCAATACCTTTGAAATGAGCTAGGTCCAGTCCGGAACTTTGCCGTAGGTATATGTCGAAAAGTACACATTTTGCATATGAACCACACATTCGGTACTCCTCGGCATATCTCTACGGCAAAGTTCCGAACTGGACCTAGCTCATTTAAGAGGTATTGACCCAGGCTATTCGCCACTTAAATATTTTTCTGGGATCCGGGCCCGTCTGGCTACCACAGAGCTTTAAAGTCGCCCATTTACGTATTTTTCATACCAACCACACATTCGGTACTTTTCGGCATATCCCTACGGCAAAGTTCCGAACCGGACCTAGATCATTTCAAAGGTAACGACCCAGGCTATTCCCAACTTAAATATTTTTTCTGGGATCCGGGCCCGTCTGGCCACCACAGATGTTCAAAGTTGCCCTTATAGCGAATTTTACATATTAACCACACATTCGGTACTCCTCGACACATCTCTACGGCAAAGTTCCGAACTAGACCTAGCTCATTTCAAAGGTATTGACACCGGCTATTCGCCACTTTATTATTTTTCTTGGATTCGGGCACGTCTGGCCACCACAGAGGTTCAAAGTCCATTTACGTATTTTCCATACCAACCACACATTCTGTACTTTTCGGCATATCCCTACGGCAAAGTTCCGAACCGGACCTAGCTCATTTCAAAAGTATTGACCCAGGCTATTCCCCACTTAAATATTTTTTTGGGATCCGGGCCCGTCTAGCCACCACAGAGGTTCAAAGTCGCCAGTGGGTGACCCGTCAAACCGTCATTTAAGCAGTCTCCGATAGGTTTTCACTATACAATTCTGTTTTTGTTTTTTCTGGCTTTCCATAAATATTTTTCGATTTATATTTTTGAATGTTTCTGGAGTGATGGTTTTTGTTTTTGTCTTATATATTATATATTGAATTGAATCTTTTTGAATCTTACGTGCCGTTTTATTGATAAAAATCTTTATTACATAAAGACAAATATGCACGTTATAAAATAACCCAGCTAACACATAATATTTTCATGATATTATTGACTGGTTATATATATGTTTTTCAAAAATATTTACCAAAAATATTTTAAAACGACATTTTTTTTACATCAGAAATTATGCATTAATGATATTTTAACAATAATATTCCGTCCCAATGTTTGATTGCTAATATAAACACATTTTTTGTAAATATTTTTTTATAATGAATAATAAATATTCTTTGCTGATGTTTTTAAAACGTTAAATAGACAGTTTTATATATTTTACCTATGACGACGTTGTCAATTTCATGTCAATTTCGTTAGCAACGCCACGTGTCCTTAGTTTCTAGCGATAATTTTTCCATCTCAAGCGAGAAGCATGATATGAAAATTATCACAAAAAAAGATCAAAAGAAAAATGCACAAAATAGCGATAAATAGACAATAATAGTGCATTGACTTGACATATCAACGATATAAGGATGAGGCTTAGAAACGGGGAAATGCGAGGCTGTGCCGAGCACTTTCCCCGTTTCGGGCCGAATCCTTATATCGTTGATATGTCAAGTCAATGCACTATTATTGTCTTTATACTGCAATCTAAAAAAAAATTTCAATTGTTGTTTATTGTGTTAATATTATTTATTTGATTTAAATATTGGGGGAAATCACCCTTTAAAAAGGCCTCATATCACACAGGCGGAGAAATATACAGCACGATGAAATGTACATCATTACCTGTTGAAAACAGTGGTGAACGAAATTCGTTTGTTTATAGACTAAAATATCAACAATAAACATAAAACATAATGATTTATAGGTTGCAAACAAAAAATATTAACAAGTGAAATATATTTTTTCCAAAAATTATAGAAGAAACAAGTTTGAGTGGTTAAACGCATCGTTGTTTACATTGGAAACAAGAACAGGTTGAAGAGGTCGTATGAATAATTAAAGATAGTTTCGACAATTTCTATTTAAATATTCATGAGGAAAAGTGATATCATGTCAGTGACTGTATATGACATAGAAATATACGGTCAACGCAGTTTGACTGCTCAAATAGAACGAGTGCAGTATAAATATAATTATTCAATTCAATGCCTCCACTTTTTATTAAATGAGAATAAGGTTGACAGACTGTATTTAAAAAAACCATTAGGTAGACATCAATAAAACATATTCTAGACATTAGAAGAATATTTCAGTGTCCAGATGTTTGAAAGATGTTGTCTGGATATTTTCAATTGAAACTGAATTATATCAAAATTATGTTATTTCAATTTATCATATGTTTAGTAGTAAATACAGTAGTTTTGCATATGTGATAAATAGCCTGCTGTTTAATCCATATCGCGCAACTTTGATGCGCACCCTTTATCGCACCCCTACCCTTTATCACACCCCTACCCTTTATCGCATACCCTTTATCACACCCCTACTTTTTTTTTTTTTTTTTTTTTTTTTTTACATAAATCAGTTTTGGTTTTTTTTTTGCTTAAAATTTTTTTTCCTCAAAATAGGTAAATTTTTTGAATGACGTCATTGTTTGGTATGTGACGTCACGAACGTCGAGTTTTCATATTGTATGTGACGTCACGAACGTCAAGTTTTCATATTTTTTGGCACACCAATGCAACTATGAAAAATACAAAACACACAAATTAATACAATAATAAACAAAATATTTTTAAAACAACAGCACGCAAATTGTAAGGTAACCCAGGTGCTTCGGATAAGTAATTGAGCAGTTCTTTTAAGGCCTTTGAAACAAGACAAAAGTAGAACTGAAGATAACCCAGTGCTATGGATCAGAAAACAGTTCATATAATATAATACTCTTCTGTTGAAATATATGATAAAGTGTATAATACATGGCAAAATCCGTATCACATGCCGTATCACCCTCGACCAATATCATCCCTCGGGCCTAAAGGCCCTTGGGCTGATATTGATGTCTCGGGATGATACGACATATGATACGGATTTTGCCATGTATTATTCTCTATATAAAATCAAGATATTTAAAAATAATGCTCTTTAAACATTCAGAACAAATATTTCCAGAAAATATGCTATTCACATGAGAACAGCCAGACATATCACGTCAAAAACATGTTTTTGAATGATATTTTGGTGATATTTTGCAATATATTTTAAAAATATCAATAAAATGTTTTTGTGCTACCTGGGAAAGGTTTATATTCGAAGGTAAACGAAAGTTTACGACAGCTTGAAAGGGTTATAAAACGATTTCCGGGCGACGTATCTTTCCCCTCATGCTTTTTAATGATTTTCAACTAAATTTGAATATTGAATCGACTGCTTACAGCCTGTTGGATATTGCATATCAATTATCGAATATCAAATAACGAACAGACCTCTAGCTTCACATACATATTTAAAACGGAATGAAATGCTTTTAAAATAAGTACAAGCCGAGAAATCGATTTCCGCTGATAAATTGTATTTAACTAAGATTGAACGATTTTCGGAACGTTTGGGTCTTTGGTTTTTAGACATATCATATTGAGTCTGGTGAATAATTTACCACAAATCGTTATCAATGTATAAACAAGTTGCTTTCTTTAAAAAAAGAAATGCAATCGTAAACCCAAATGCTTGTTTGGCGTTATATATATATTAGATAATTGTTTAATAAAGATGTATTGTCTTATATTACTTTTGTTGTGCATAAGAATTAGAAACTGACATTGCCTGTTTAGTGGTTTAAATAATGTAATACGGGCTTCACACATCAACGTATAGATCCGACGTACGTCGGCCGAGGTAAAAAAAATCATGCACGCTACCAAAACGCTAGTAATTTTGATGCATTCAACCTGTCAATCATATCTGTATCGTGTGCACAACGAGCTTAAAGCGTGTATTGGGTGTGCGTAAAGCGTACCTTAGCGTTTCTCCTGGTCTTCCTACATTCCCAACTGCAGGTCTGTCTATATGTGAATGTTTGTCAATAAGTCTGTCACATTCGCCCGTCTGTTTACAAGTTTACCAGTCCGTCTATGTCCACTGGTTCGTCTACATGTTCACTAGCTTTGAAATAGCTTTCGGTAAGTGCGATTATTTCAGTGATTTGTGTCTATTGTTTTTATGTAAGTGATTATTGTGCACCGTACCCATAATTTTAGGGACGCGAATTGCAACTGATATTTTACAGTTTTTTCTTGCGATGTGTTGTCCTTAAGGTTTGGTTCATTTGGGAGGGTTGGGTTTATGGCCACCACATTGTTTATGTGCCAATGTCCATTCTAAAGCCAGAAACATGTAGTACAGTGGTTGTTGTTCATAATTCATGTCGGTCAAGTTGTTTTCGTAAATTATTTTGTTATCAATAAAGCTGTTTAGTTTTGTTTGATTTTTGTTTTTAAATCTTAATGGTCGGGGCATTTAATAGCCGACTAAATAGTAGTTTTTTTTTCATTTTTGGAGGCCGCTCGGTGGCCTTTAAAGACTTACTTCCACGTCATTGTAACTCTGGTTGGTATTTGTATCATTAGTGCTGGACCATGGTCGATCCTATATGCACCTTTGAGGCAGGCGGGATATTTTTGTAGATCTTGTACAGCTCAAACTAATGTGAGTAGTTCCTGTACTTCTATGTCTAGTCCCATGTTGCATGGTTAGAGAGGGTGTAATATCTTCTGTAGGTTTGATGAAGTTTCACCCGTATCGGACTTCTTTTCCTAAATGAAAGCTTTAAGGCGACGAGTATTTTTGTATGCAATGTGTCCTTAACGTGTCTAAAACTTATCTGTAGCGTTTTCAACGCTCGTGTAGCGTGTATATTATGTGCGTGCAGTTTACAGGTACATGTATATGTTCCAGACCGTATGAGTATTTGGACCGTACGAGTACGGTCCGGACCGTATACGTATACTCGTACGGTCCGAACATACGCGTACGGTCGGACCGTATGAGTATACGCGTACGGTCCAGCTGACCATACATATTTTGGGATCATATGGGTTAAATTCAAACAAATATTTATCAAAATCCTTATTATTAGTTATACAAATTGTTATTATTAAAATAAGATGGATAAAGTGAATAAGCGAACAATTGAAATTGAATATTTGTTTGATTTTATATCCGTGAATCCTTTTGTGTTACTTTGGCCCAAGGTGATACTTGCTTCCACAAGGAACGTCATATATTTTTTACATTTTCATGCATGTTCCTTTGCATATGCATTTTTTTGTAAAGTTCCTAAATATTCCTCAACAATTGTCCTCCCACATTATGTTTACTTCCGAGAATTTCAATGAGCATACATGTACTTGGCTGAAATTAATGAATTACTGACATGCTTAATACAGGTGATTAACAGATTAAATAAGCGTGATTTTTTTTTAATTTAAAATATTAAGTTTTTATTTCAATTACTATAATTGAAATTTTTATATTAATTTGAGATAGAAGTTATTTTGATTCTTGTTATATATACATTTGTATGTAATAAACCTAACCAACTTCTTAATATTAGTCAGACCGTACGCGTACGGTCCGACCGTATGCGTATTTTGAAAAAGTACGCATACGGTCCAGACCGTACACGTACGGTCCAAATACTCATACGGTCTGGAACATATATACGTTTGACAAACGCTTAAGCTGAATGATTTTTTTTATGTTCCATTAAAATTTTCCTGAAGTAAAAGCGTTCACCAAGCGTATACCTTTGCATTTCGACGTACTTCAAACTTATGGAACGCGTGTTTAAACGCTTGCGTAAAGTTCCTCTGGTGAGCAACTAAGTTACGCATACGATGATATGGACTTTGTTAATTTTTTTTTTTGACTGATTGTTTTACATTGTCATTTCGGGGCCTTTTATAGCCGACTATGCGGTACGTGCTTTGCCTGTTGTTGAAGGCCGTACGGTGACCCATAGTTTGTATTTCTGTGTTATTTTGGTTTCTTGCAGATAGTTGTCTCATTGACACCAAACCCGATATCTTATCGCCGACCTGGTTAAGTCTGCTAAAAATGCATGCATGATTCATTTTTAGGTTATCAGTCGTAATTAAAGTGGCACATTTAATTCGTTGTTTCATTGCTTGAAGTATCATTTCTTACATCTGCATGGTCAAATGTGTATTTTTTTAAAATAAATTTTAGATTTAGATTTCAGTCACGGTTATGTTTTCCCCCTTCATATTGAATATCTATACTTATCAGTCGCATTTTAATGACGAAAAGGATTCAGAGGTTATTAAAAAAAGTAAATAATGTTGCAATATTAAACAAAGAAAATAACTTTAAATTTGCAATATTAATGAAAATAAATACGGACATAACTTTCATAATTAATTTTAACGTTATTTTCAATAAACGATTTTTTTTTTAAATCCTCGTTTTTACACCTATTTGAGGCACGTATTTATGATTATATTTCCATGTCCTTGGTCTATCCTAGACGTAAAATTTCAAAAAGTGCTAATACTTTTTTTAAAGATATTATTTTTAATTGTTCTCGTTCAAAATATTTTATTTTTTCATATTCAATATCTATTTAATTTTATTTTTAATAACCATTTTTTTTATTATTAAAGTTCCAATATTTAACCAAAAAAATAACTGTAATTTAATCATATGCAAGAAAGACTTCCCTTTAATTTCAGTATAAAAAAATAAATAGCTTGCTTTTTACAACATGTACATCTTCACTAAACGTAAAATCTAAAATAAAATGCTACTAAAACTCTTTCTAAAGATTTTATTTTTAATTATTCTCGTTCAGAATATAAAGCGCATTGTTTACATGAAATCGTATCTCATATCTAAACACAGCTGGTTACATCGTTTGACTAATTAAAATACTACGCATGTAGGTTAATATTAGCAGCTTGTAATCGTGTGCAAGAAAATATTATATCATAATAAATTTCAGATCATACGTAAAATATCTCTATAGCAACTTAAGATGCTAATGCATATTCAACAGATTTGTAAGCTATTGCGCATGCATTTGAAAGGTGGTCATAGCTATTGCGCATGTATTTGAAAGGTGGTCATAGAAAGACCAGAAGTGTTCCGACTAACATCCGGTGTTCCGAAAGACTACATCACTCGTCCAATATATACTGCGTAAACCCTCAGGGGTTTACACAATCAAAACACCAACTGCCCGGGCACCAAAATATTTATCCAATCTTATTGTGCCTACAAGTAGCAAACAATCGTACAATATTCGACTTTCATCATCGGATAATTTTATTGTTCATAAATCAAATACAGAATTATACAAATCGAGTTTTTCTTTTAGTGGTCCAAAAGTGTGGAATGCATTGTCCAGTGAAATTAAAAAATCAAAAAGTATATCTGCATTCAAAGACTCTTACAAGTCATTATATTTTTTAAAATGTAGAAAAGTAAACGCATAACAATACGCACATTAAAATTCAGTTCAAGAGAAATCTGAGTCTGATGTCAGAAGATGTAACCAAAGAAAATAAACAAAATGACAACAATAAATAAATAACAACAGCTAGCTAGACTACTAGCAGTTAACTGACATGCAAGCTCATGACTTCAATTAAACCGTCTGATTGAAAGATTATATGTCTCCATCATACGAATATCAGGCACAATCCCCCCCCCCCCCCCCCCCCCCCCCCGTTAGTAAGGGGCGCCGAATGGGACTCTTGTGATTTTGTACTCGAAATTCAATTTTGTACGGACAAAAGTGAGTTTTGTTCAACAAAAATGAGTTCAGTTTAACAAAATTTGTAGCATACTACAAATTTAAAATTTTGTCATACAAAATTATCTTTCAGTGGACAAAAGTTACTTTTGTCATGACAAAATTCATTTTTGTAACACAGACTTTACTTTTGTTACCTAATTTAAAAATTGGGCGACAAAAGTAAATTTTGTAGGCAAATTTCTTTTAATAGTTTGGATTCTGTGAACTAATTTGCATGTATACAGAATCGACTTTTGTGACACAAAATTGACTTTTGTGAGACAAAATTGACTTTTGTGAGACAAAATTGACTTTTGTGAGACAAAATTGACATTTGTGAGACAAAATTGACTTTTGTGAGACAAAATTGACTTTGCTCACAAAATTGAGTTTTGTCTCACAAATTTATGTCAATTTTGTCTTAACAAAATTGAATTTTTTCGTCACAAAGTTGACTTTTGTGAGACAAAATTGACTTTTTGTGAGACAAAATTGACTTTTTGTGAGACAAAATTGACTTTTTGTGAGACAAAATTGACTTTTGTGAGACAAAATTGACTTTTGTGAGACAAAATTGACTTTTTGTGAGACAAAATTGACTTTTGTGAGACAAAACTCAATTTTGTGAGACAAAATTCAATTTTGTCAATTTTGTCTCACAAAAATCAATTTTGTCTCACAAATGTCAATTTTGTCTCACAAAAGTCAATTTTGTGTTACAATAGTCAATTTTGTATTACAAAAGTCAATTTTGTGTTACAAAAGTCAATTTTGTGTTACAAAAGTCAATTTTGTGTTACAAAAGTCGATTTTGTATGCAAATTAGTTCACAGAATCCAAACTTAACAAATTTGCATACAAAATTGACTTTTGTCTCACAAAATTGACTTTTGTCTCACAAAATTGAATTTTGTCTCACAAAATTGAATTTTGTCTCACAAAATTGAATTTTGTCTCACAAAATTGAATTTTGTCTCACAAAATTGAATTTTGTCTCACAAAATTGAATTTTGTCTCACACAATTGACTTTTGTGTTTTAATTTCCATATCAGGTAACAAAAGTCAATTTTGTATGCAAAAAAGTTTATATTTGCATACCTTTTTGACAAAATTGACTTTTGTCATGACAAAAACGAATTTTGTCTACAAAAATGAATTTTGTCATCACAAAATTGAAGTTCTCATAAAACAAGTCTGTATCACATAGTTTTGTAAGACAAAAATGATTTTGTTATGACAGAATTGAATTTTGTACAAAACCACAAGAGTCCCATTCGGCGCCCCGTAGTTAGGGGCGCCGAATGGGACTCTTGTGGTTTTGTACTCAAAATTCAATTTTGTACGGACAAAAGTGACTTTTGTTCAACAAAAATAAGTTCAGTTTAACAAAATTTGTATCATACTACAAATTTAAAATTTTGTCATACAAAATTATCTATCAGCGGACAAAAAGTCACTTTTGTCATGACAAAATTCATTTTTGTTACACAGACTTGAATTTTGTTACCTAATTTGAAAATTGGGCGACAAAAGTCAATTTTGTATTCAAATTAGTTTAGTCTGGTTTCTGTGAACTAATTTGCATACAAAATCGACTTTTGTTACACAAAATTGACAAAAATGAATTTTGTCTCAACAAAATTGACACAATTGACTTTTGTCTCAACAAAATTGACAAAATTGAATTTTGTCTCAACAAAATTGACAAAATTGACTTTTGTCTCAACAAAATTGACAAAATTGACTTTTGTGAGACAAAAATTGACTTTTGTGAGACAAAATTGACTTTTGTCTCAACAAAATTGACAAAATTGACTTTTGTCTCAACAAAATTGACAAAATTGACTTTTGTCTCAACAAAATTGACAAAATTGACTTTTGTCTCAACAAAATTGACAAAATTGAATTTTGTCTCAACAAAATTGATTTTTGTCTCACGAAAGTCAATTTTGTCACATAAAAGTCAATTTTGTCGTCACAAAAATGAATTTTGTCGTCACAAAATTGACTTTTGTCTCAACAAAATTGACAAAATTGACTTTTGTCTCAACAAAATTAACAAAATTGACTTTTGTCTCAACAAAATTAACAAAATTGACTTTTGTCTCAACAAAATTAACAAAATTGACTTTTGTCTCAACAAAATTGATTTTTGTCTCAACAAAATTAACAAAATTGACTTTTGTCTCAACAAAATTGACAAAATTGAATTTTGTCTCACAAAAGTCAATTTTGTCTCACAAAATTTAATTTTGTCTCACAAAAGTCAATTTTGTCTCACAAAATTGAATCTTACCTCACACAATTGACTTTTGTGATTTAATTTCCATATCAGGTAACAAAAGTCAATTTTGTATTCAAATATGTTTATATTTGCATACCTTTTAGACAAAATTGACTTTTGTCATAACAAATATGAATTTTGACTACAAAAATGAATTTTGTCTACACAAATGAATTTTGTCATCACAAAATTGAAGTTCTCACAAAACAAGTCTGTAGCACATAGTTTTGTAAGACAAAAATGATTTTGTTATGACAGAATTGAATTTTGTACAAAACCACAAGAGTCCCATTCGGCGCCCCGTAGTTAGGGGTTTAGTATTATAACATAACATGTGTCATGCCAACAACTGTTTTTTGTCGAGCCTGCAACTTTTGTTGCAGAAAGCTCGACATAGGGATAGTGATCCGGCGGCGGCGGCGGCGGCTACGGCGGCGGTGTTAGCTAACTTCTTAAAAGCTTTATATTTTAGAAGGTGGAAGACCTGGGTGCTTCATACTTTGTATATAGATGCCTCATGTTACGAAGTTTCTGTCAGTCACATGTCCAATGTCCTTGACCTCATTTTCATGGTTCAGTGACCACTTGACAAAAAAGTTCAGATTTTTTGTAAAGTTGAATTCTCTCTTATTATAAGTAATAGGATAACTATATTTGATATGTGCGTACCTTGAAAGGTCCTCATGTCTGTCAGACAGTTTTCACTTGACCTCGACCTCATTTCATGGATCAGTGAACAAGGTTAAGTTTTGGTGGTCAAGTCCATATCTCAGATACTACAAGCAATAGGGCTAGTATATTCGGTGTATGGAAGGACTGTAAGGTGTACATGTCCAACTGGCAGGTGTCATCTGACCTTGACCTCATTTTCATGGTTCAGTGGTTATAGTTATTTTTTTGTGTTTTGGTCTGTTTTTCTCATACTATATGCAATAGGTCTACTATATTTGTTGTATGGAATGATTGTAAGGTGTACCTATCTAGCGGGAAGATGTCATGTGACCTTGACCTCATTTTTCATGGTTCAGTGGTCAAAGTTAAGTTTTTGAGTTTTCAGTGGTCTTTTTATCTAATACTATATGCCATAGGTCATCTATATTTGGTGTATGGAAATATTTTATGATCTTTATGTCAGTCGCGCAGGTTTTATTTGACCGTGACCTCATTTTCACGGTTCATTGCACAGTGTCAAGTTTTTGTGTTTTGGTCTATTTTTCTTAAACTATAAGTAATAGGTCAACTATATATGTTGTATAGAAGCATTGTTAGCTGTACATGTCTGCCTGGCATGTTTCATCTGACCTTGACCTCATTTTCAAGGTTCATTGGTCTTTGTTTAGTTATCTTGGTTAATGTTAAGTTTATGTGACAGTTGTATTAAAGCTTAGCTTTATACTTAGGACTATCAACATAATATCAATGATTAGTATAGAAGGCGAAACATTTCAGCATGTGCACTCTTGTTAAATAAATATGTTTAGTTCCGATGCAAAGACCCTATAAGTGAATCAATATTAACGCCAAAATATGCAATTTCTAATGACCTGACAACAGTATCGTAACTATATATCCCTTCTTAATAAGTCTATTTAAAGGTTTTTTTTAGCTTCTGAGATGAATACTGACATTTTTGTGCTTTATAAAGAATATTTCCATAAAAAATTGGATGTGAAATACCTGAACATATAACAAGTCTGCATATTGAGCTATATTTACGAATGATGTCCTTATACCGATGATAAAATTTAGTAAATGTTTTGACTAGTTTGTGATTTCGAAAACCCTGGTGTAATAGTTTTTCAGTAATACATAAATTTCTCTTGCTAAAATCTAAAACATTGTTACATACACGAGCGAATCGTACAAGTTGAGAAATATAAACACCGTAAGATGGTGACAAGGGGACGTCACCATCTAAAAATGGTTAATTGACGATAGGAAATGAAAAATCATCTCTTTTATCATAAATTTTAGTATAAAAGCTTTCCGTTAATGATATAGATATCAAGATCGAGGAAAGGGCAGTGGTAATTGTTAGTATTAGCGTTTAATAACTCAAACAAATGTTTTATCCATGACATTTTTCGGAATGATCATTAACGAAGCTATGACCATCCGCTGAGACTAATGAAGAACTGCCTTAAATTTATCAATATTTTGTTCAATGGCTTCTTTGTGGTCACCACCTGTTTCATTTGGAAATTTCAACTTCGCGTAACTTGACTTTCATTTCTAGCTTGGAAAACGATTTGAGGTTTCAGATTCGAAACCTCAGCGCGGTTCGAAGACTGCGGTGCAAATAATAGTTGTATAACGGCATCGCAAAAGAGTTATTTTTAAAGATCAGTCTAACAGTGATTCAACTGATGAATTTAAAACATTAACCGTTTCTTGTTGAGTATAATTGCTTTAAATAACCACGAATTTTCTAATTTCATTGCGGAAAATTACTCATATCAGAGGAGGCCGGAATTTCAATAATTGTTCTTTAGTAGATTTGGATATTGCAGTTTTAAACTCTATCCCCCCCCCCCCCCCCCAAAAAAAATAAAAGACAAAAGAACCCATTTTTTTTTTTAGATGAGACATACATTTTACATAACAAAAGAAAACACGTAAGTGTATTTGTAAATGTACATATCATATCCACTTTTCAACAAGAAATCTATATGAGAGTTGCAGAGCTATTCAATAACATTTTTAATCCAAATCATATTATACAGGATTATCATATGAAAGGATTTGCTATGTGCATTATTTAAAATATCAAACCAGTATCAATTCTTTTAATTCAATTTTCACATAGGGCTCTTTATAGACTACTTAAATATACATGACTTTTGTATTAACATAGATATAGGAAGATGTGGTATGAGTGCCAATGAGACAACTCTCCATCCAAGAAACAATTTATAAAAGTAAACCATTATAGATCATACGGCATACAACACAGAGCCTTGGCTCACACCGAACATGCACATTTTTTAAAATTACATTTAACTTAGGTCATTAGTGTGTTAAAACTTTTTGTCATGACAAAATAAGCGAGGCTGGTAAATGTCACTAATTTCAGCCTTTATTACAACGACATGCAAAGTGGGCGTAATCACTGAAGAACTTACTTGTCACCTAATACACCAAAAAGTAAAAGAAATTGAATAACTCAAAGACAGAAGAGTAAAACTTATAGATTATTACATGGCATTTTCCATATTGGCCCAGGTTTCGGCCCAAGACTCCCCATAACATTTACTGGCATATCAAGCCAGAGGTCTTAAAATAAGAAATGTATACTAGATTGATTTGAGAATATTTTTAAAGTTAAAAAACATAAACAACTTGTGTAAAATTGTCCATCCAGGGCAATAACTCCTTAAGGGGTCAATTGACAATTTTGGACGTTAAACTTTTTTTTGTAGATGTTACTTTGCTGAACACTTTTGCTGTTTACAATTACAGTTTATCTTTATCTTCAAAAATAATTCAGATAATAACCAAAAACAGCAGAATTTCCTGAAAATAACCAATTAAGTGGCAGCAACCCAACAATGGGTTGTTCGGTTTGTCTGAATTTTTCAGGGCTGATAGATTTTGACCTTTATAACATTTTTATCCGATTTCAGATTTGCTCTAAATGCTAAAATTAGTTTCTGAGATACAAGCCAAAATCTGCGTTTAACCCCTATGTTCTATGTTTAGACATGGCGATCGTGTTTGTTGATGGATAAAAAAATTTGGATACAATTCATAAACTAATTTCCTAAAGGAACATTCACTTACAGTTAAGAAGTATTAGGAACAATAGTAACAGAGGAGAACATTTTTAAATGTTAGCAAACTTGCTGAACAAATTGTGTTAAATTGTCTTTTAAGGACAATAACTCCTTAATTGACAATTTTGGTCGTTTTACTTTAATGTAGATCTTAACAACAAAATTTTAAGATTTTACTTTGTTGAACATTATTTCTGTTTACAGTTTATATATATCTATGATAATATTCAAGACAATAACAAAAAAAACCTGCAAAATTTCCTTAAAACTGCCAATTTAGTGGTAGCAACCCAACAATGGGATGTTCGATCCGTCTGAAAATATCAGGGCTGTTAAATCCTGACCGTTTGAACAAATTTACCCCGAGTCAGATTTGCTCTAAAAGCTTTAGTTTTCGAGATATACTAGAAAGCCAAAAACTGCATTTGACCCCTATATTTTATTTTTAGCCATGGCAGCCATGTTTCTCGATGGATCAACACTTCGATTACAATTTATAAACTAAATACCTTAAGGAACATTTAGATAAAGTTTGAAGATATTTGGCCAACTAGTTTCAGAGAATTTTTTTTGAAATAGTTTACGACGACAGACGACGACGGTCGACAGACGAATACGGACACCAATTGATGACATAAGCTCACATGGGACCCTTTAGGGCCCCGGTGAGCTAAAAAGAAAGGCCAAAAGATAAAGAACAGTATACAAAACACAACAGTTGACAACTATAAAGAATCAATCTTTCAAAAAAATGGTGTGATCTGAGTTGCTCCAGAAGGGTAAGCAGATCCTGCTCCACATACCGTACACGACTCGTGTTGCTCATGTACGTACAAACCAGTCAATTAGTATAGTTTGGTAGGTCATATTCAGGGAAAAGACGGATGGGATTGTGGTTACGACATTATTTGAAGAGATATTCAATAATGGTAAACAAACTCGTGATGGCGACCGTTTATTAAAGTATCCTTCAGTCTCAGTGTCCTCTGTCTTGTTATATAACCACTTAATTGGGTCGTCAATAGCCAATTGAAAATATCAGGGCTGTTAAATCCTGACCATTTAAACAAATTTACCCCGAGTCAGATTTGCTCTAAAAGCTTTAGTTTTCGAGATTTACTAGAAAGCCAAAAACTGAATTTGACCCCTATATTTTATTTTTAGCCATGGCGGCCATGTTTCTCGATGGATCAAAACTTAAATTACAATTTATAAACTAAATACCTTAAGGAACATTTAGATAAAGTTTGAAGATATTTGGCCAACTAGTTTCAGAGAAATTTATTTGAAATAGTTTACGACGACAGACGACGACGGTCGACAGACGAATACGGACACCAATTAATGACATAAGCTCACATGGGACCCTTTAGGGCCCCGGTGAGCTAAAAAGAAAGACCAAAAAATAAAGAACAGTATACAAAACACAACAGTTGACAACTATAAAGAATCAATCTTTAAAAAAAATGGTGTGATCTGAGTTGCTCCAGAAGGGTAAGCAGATCCTGCTCCACATACCGTACACGACTCGTGTTGCTCATGTACGTACAAACCAGTCAATTAGTATAGTTTGGTAGGTCATATTCAGGGAAAAGGCGGATGGGATTGTGGTTACGACATTATTTGAAGAGATATTCAATAATGGTAAACAAACTCGTGATGGCGACCGTTTATTAAAGTATCCTTCAGTCTCAGTGTCCTCTGTCTTGTTATATAACCACTTAATTGGGTCGTCAATAGCCACAAACCAGTACGTGGTTCATGAAACGTTTTATATATATGTGTCTTGATGTAAACTGTATACTCTTCTTTTCTTATAAATTTTCGGTGTTCACTTGAGTCACTTGTTACAAAACTATTAATTTTTCGAAAAACTAAGGATTTTCTCATCCCAGGAATAGATTACCTTAGCCGTATTTGGCACAACTTTTTGGAATTTTGGGTCCTCAATGCTCTTCAACTTTGTACTTGTTTGGTTTTATAACTGTTTTGAATTGAGCGTCACTGATGAGTTTTATGTAGACGAAACGCGCGTCTGGCGTACTAAATTATAATCCTGGTACCTTTGATAACTATTAAAATTATTAAAACAGAAGGTCAACTATATTTGGTGAATGGCAGGCGCGTAGCAACCCGTACGCAAAAACGCAGTTGCGTACACATCGAAAATCTCACAAAAATAAAAATATGGTAAATCTAGTAAGAATTAAACTAAAGTAATGAAGTTAATAAAAAAAAATATGTTAATGATCACTTTGTAGCTATATTCCGTTCCGATAACTAGTCTTCCCTTTTCATTTACGAAATCAGCATCGTGATTCTGTTGCTGATACAAACAATTTAAAATGGCTTAGTCCTCCGGGTGTCAAAACACAATTGTCACGTCTTCTATGCCTCCTTACCCTGACATCTTTTCTGAAGATTCCAAAATAACTAATGAAATAAAATATGACATTCTAAAGAGACCATGGACATCAATTCATTCTTATGAAACTGAACATGTATCTACCTTAAGCTTTCGTCGATCATTTGAAAGCAGAGTTGAATACAAGACTTCTGACAGCAAAGCCACGTTATGTCGCACAAAAGTTAATCCCAAAAAACATTGACCAACTTACTTTAGCTGTTGGGAACATAATCTTTAATGAAATGCAGATGATGCCCATGTTACAAAAGACGAATTTCAAGATCGAAATTCGGAGATGGTTAACAAAATGGACTGGATATTTTGATAACATTCCTAACAAGCTGCAGGAAACATTAAATGTTATAAACCAAAGATACCCGGGAATTTTTCAGATACTTAATGTATTTCCATGTATGCCGGTCTCGACGGCAACGCGGGCAGAACGGTTCTTTAGTACCATGAGAAGAGTGAAGACCTAGTTGAGAAAATCAAATACAATGAAAACGAATCGTTTATCTGGACTCAGTCTTTTGAACATATACTAAGAAAAAAAAATTTAAAACAGACACGGTTTTGGACATCTTTAGTAGAAAAAAGAAAGGAAATGAGCACTGATTTTTCAGAATTAACTTTGAGAGAAAAAAAAAAGAAGCTGAAAAACACTGCTTGTTCACTCATAAAATAAAACATAAAGATATGTGTCTGATTCGAATTTTTATTTATGTATTATCTCAATAAGAAAAATACCATTTAAGTTGCACAGTGTTGGGTTAGAAATTAGTTTGTTTTCTAATGTAAAGTGGGTTCAGCATGATTAGATAACAAATAAAATATACCTAACAAACTAATAAGAAAAATACCATTTAAGTTGCACAGTGTTGGGTTAGAAATTAGTTTGTTTTCTGACACTGTGCAACTTAAATGGTATTTTTCTTATTGAGATAATACATAAATAAAAATTCGAATCAGACACATATCTTTTTTAAAAGATGTTTTATTTTATGAGTGAACAAGCAGTGTTTTTCAGCTTCTTTTTTTTCTCTCAAAGTTAATTCTGAAAAATCAATGCTCATTTCCTTTCTTTTTTCTACTAAAGATGTCCAAAACCGTGTCTGTTTTAAATTTTTTTTCTTAGTATATGTTCAAAAGACTGAGTCGAGATAAACGATTCGTTTTCATTGTATTTGATTTTCTCAACTAGGTCTTCACTCTTCTCATGGTACTAAAGAACCGTTCTGCCCGCGTTGCCGTCGAGACCGGCATACATGGAAATACATTAAGTATCTGAAAAATTCCCGGGTATCTTTGGTTTATAACATTTAATGTTTCCTGCAGCTTGTTAGGAATGTTATCAAAATATCCAGTCCATTTTGTTAACCATCTCCGAATTTCGATCCTGAACGGTGGCGGATCCAGAACTTTTCCTAAGGGGGGCCCGCTGACTGACCCAAGGGGGGGCCCACTCCAGTCATGCATCAGTGATTCCCTATATAATCAACCAATTTTTTTCCCACGAAAGGGGGGGGCCGGGCCCCCAGGCCCCCCCCCTGGATCCGCCTATGTTGAAATTCGTCTTTTGTAACATGGGCATCATCTGCATTTCATTAAAGATTATGTCTCCAACAGCTAAAGTAAGTTGGTCAATGTTTTTTGGGATTAACTTTTGTGCGACATAACGTGGCTCTGCTGTCAGAAGTCTTGTATTCACCTCTGCTATCAAATGATCGACGAAAGGTAGATACATGTTCAGTTTCATAAGAATGAATTGATGTCCATGGTCTCTTTAGAATGTCATATTTTATTTCATTAGTTATTTTGGAATCTTCAGAAAAGATGTCAGGGTAATGAGGCATAGAAGACGTGACAATTGTGTTTTGACACCCGGAGGACTAAGCCATTTTAAATTGTTTGTATCAGCAACAGAATCACGATGCTGATTTCGTAAATGAAAAGGGAAGACTAGTTATCGGAACGGAATATAGCTACAAAGTGATCATTAACATATTTTTTTTTATTAACTTCATTACTTTAGCTTAATTCTTACTAGATTTACCATATTTTTATTTTGTGAGATTTTCGATGTGTACGCAACTGCGTTTTTGCGTACGGGTTGCTACGCGCCTGTTTTTTTAAAGAGTTCTAATGTTCTAATAATGAAATAGTAATAAATTGATAATAATAATAATAATATTAATAAAGATATGATAGTATTAAATGGATAGTGAAACGACAAGCCTACCAATTATATGTACTCTTAAGGATTTTTTAAGCAGTATTTAATATTAAAATCCGGATTGACTTAATTCACGCTTCACAAGATGAAGTTTTTCATACCTGAACAGTTTTGAATAACTTTTCTTAACCAATATATTTCCATAACTAATCAATGAAAATCAATGGTTTAAAGTTACCTTTTATTTACAAGTATGTAAAGTAATTTATGACATGTTAAAAATAAGATGCATTTGTTCTTGGCTTCGAAATTGAGATGCATACATTTATTTTCACATCAAGTACGAGTACATCGGCTTCTCCGTAACCGATTCGACTTTTTCTATCGTGTACTTTTTCCGGTCCGGCTAACGATGTCCAAAAAATCTGTGTGCATCGTTGGCTCTGGTAACTGGTGAGTATTAATGTTTATGTAGATATACTTTAATGATTTGAGTTATTTCTCAATAAAATACTTGATTGTTTGTTCTAAAAAAAGATGTCCTTGATCGTTTGTCCTCCATACATCCTGCAATGTCAATGTGACAACCTCGTCTAAAACATTTTGGCACACACGGTAACATAGTCCGAGATTAATCTAACGTCCAAAGGCTGTTTTGCCAGATAAGCTAGGGCCATCTCAGAAAAGTGTCAAAGCAAAAAAGTACAGTAGCCTTTCAAGACGTCATTATTATTTGGACTAGGCCCTGGACTTTAATAAGAAACCGATATGCCTGTGGTTTCTCCATCTTTACTTATGCACAGAAATCAGCCAGCTACTAAGTCCCAAAGTGTAATGTTGAAAATCACAAAAAATGATAAAGAGAGAGATTGATATGGATGACAATATTTCTTTATCCTTGTCGTAATTTGAATCAAACTTCCTTGTAGCTGGGAACAGTATATCTAACATTAATATATACAGGGGCGGGTCCAGGTAAGGGCGTAATGGGCGTACGCCCCCCCTTTAAAAAAAAAAAAAAAAAAAAACTATCGTTATAATCTGCTAGTATTGTATTGAATGATGGCAATTTATCATATTCATTAATTAAACACATACTCTGATTTCTTTTTATACGGATTCCCCAATTTGATGGGTCATCATGATCATCAACCGTAAAATTTCGTTTCTCGGAGTCCGGCGTGTTCGACTCTGCGATTAGTATCCATTGTTGTTATTGGTCTACTGCTGTTAAGATCCATCCAATCATTTTAATATACCATAGACAATTAATGAAGAAAACTCGGCATAAAAAATGTCACACCCTGACACTTTAACTATAAAATATACATGCTCCAAGTCAGGAACCGTTACATTAGTGCAATTCTCTATTATTTTATGTTTTTAAGCCAAAAAAGGTCCAAAAAGATTTTCGCCTCGCTTCGCTCGGCGAAATATTTTATTCTACGCCCCCCCTTTCAAATATCCTGGACACGCCCCTGATATATGTTCCTGCTTGTAGTATGTGTCTTCTGAATCCATGACAAATCGGCCCACACCTAATCACACTACTTTTTTACCAACTCCCCCCCCCCAAAAAAAAAGTCGTCCCACTCTTGTATATCAACTCACCCCACTTATGAAAAAGGGTAAAATCCCATTGAAAATAGGTTGGATAACTTGCCCCACTTATCATGCTTATGAAAAGGTTTAAAATTTCGCTAGAATAAGGTCTGACAAAGCGCCCCACTCATGAAAAATAGATAAACCAAGATGAATTTAGTAATGCCAACTCGCCACACTTATGAAAAAAGATGCAATCCTGTTGTACATGTATATCTATGGGCAAATATACTGTTTACACAAAAGTCACATGTACATGTAGCTTAATTTTATTTGAAAAGTTGTGCGTCTTAGGGAAGTTTCTTAATGAGGTCCTAGAAGGCTGGCTTTTCATCAATGGATTGTCTGGGACTCGCATTAGTGTCCCACACAGCACTAAAAAGCATGACAATAGTTATCAAAGATACCAGGCTTGTAATTTGATAAGCCAGAAACGTGTTTCGCCTACATTAAATCATCAGTGACACTTTAAAATACTTTTCAAATACTTTAAAATTATATATTCATCTAGCATGTCTAGATTTTACTTTTTCATAAAGTTAGTGGGGTGGATTGGTAGGGGTAAATTAAAGGGATATTACAAGTGGGGAGATACATGTACATTTTGTAAGCTAGTGTGGTGATTTATCCTGCTTCCTGTATTCGTACATGTATGTGTGTAAACCAGATTGCTGTCAGTCTCTCTGATAGAGTAATGCCACAGTTACCAGTTGATGTCATTTCAAAGTAATTGTTCGTAAGACAATACATGATTGGCCAATCAACAAGTTTTTTTGTTTAACTTGACTACAATTGCTTATTTTAGCATATCATGTCAAAATGTAAACACTATCATGACATAACCCAATGAGCACAAAAAGCACAGAAGCAAGGTGTCTTAGGTGACTAATATCATATGTACAATAAAAATTTATCTTATAAAATTTACTTAGACAGTCCTATCTTGGTTTGTATTAATTTAAATACAGAAAATTTCCAAAGCTTTGTTAGCAAAATTTAGAATTAATATAGGATTCCAAAAGGCAGTAATTAATGAACAATAGAAACAAGCTTGGTTTATGGTAATTCTTATTGAATACCAGTCTGTAAAAGTCTGGTAGAGTCTGATGTCTTAAAATTGGTTGATAATATTTGTGTTAATAACTAAATTATTGTTTATTATTTGTACCATTATTGATATTAAACTTGAAACATGTAAAAAATCAATCATGACAGTAAAAGTGGTTTTGACATAAATGTATAAATGCAAGATAAATGCATCAACTGGTTAAATATCATTTAATCATGGAAACATTATCAAGTGCTGATGTATAAATCTTTTGTACCATGAATTTATTTATAAATTGCCTTTTAAAGGGGCTCAGCCATAGCTAAGATACTGGGAAAAAATGCCAAAGAACGCAGTGACCAATTTGAAACCTGTGTTAAAATGTGGATGTATGAGGAAATGGTGGATGGTAGAAAATTAACAGACATAGTAAATACAGAACATGAAAACGTAAAGTACCTACCAGGTGTTAAAATACCTGAAAATGTGGTGAGTGAAATCATAAACAATATTTAATCAAACATTTACACATGTATATATAAATATAAAACTGTGTGATTTTTTTTTTATCAATATTACATTTTCCAGATGACATGAAAACAAACCCAAAAAAAGCATTTTTTTAGGCAAAGAAAGAATATGGACATCTGTCACATCCCATCAAAATGTCTTTTTCCTAATTTAGCCAAATGGTTTGATATTAGTTATTGCCACAACTTTGTATTTTAACCTTCATTAACGATCCTCTCTGAGGCATAAGGCTAATTTGAACAAATCTTGACTGCAAGAATCTGTAAGGCCCAAGTTCATTATAACTTTAATTTTCTGCTAACCAAAAAATATGGCTACAGGAAGGTACTCATAGAGTACTTGTAAAATAATGTAAATATTATGATCTGCTATTATAACTGCTAGTCTTTATTCTATTAATCCAAAATATTAGCCATTGACCCTTACTACCTTTTAGTTTGACAACCAGATAAATCAAACCTCAATTAGGATACTAAGACGGTCTCAGAACTATGTATTGTTGATTTAATATAACCTCAAATACTGCATATACATATGAAAATAAGAAGATATCTGTGGTTTGATTGCAAATGAGACAACTCACCACAAGATCCCTGTCACCAATTGATAAAACTATAGGAAACTGTACGGCCTTCAACAATGACAATGTTCTCCCCATAGTTTTCAAATAGCACCATGGAAATTAACATAGCACTGGTTTTCCAAAAAATATAATACCATGGACCCTTTATATTCTATTATAAAATCATCTAAGAAAGAGAACATCGAATGATTAATTAAGTCTTATAGGTGTCAGACCACCAATTACTCCCTCCAATTTAGAACGTATGTAAAAGTAGCCCTACTCTGACACAAAATAGTGCTTTTGATGTCCTTGTTTACTTCAACTAACCAACAAATTTGCAGAAATGAAACTTTTGGTGAAAGAGAAATATATCTAGATCATTTTGAGCCAAAATTTACTTGTCTTTGAGTTTGGATTAAAAATTGAGGATTAATGCGCTTCATAGTATAATAATTTTAGATTTCCAGAAAACCAGGTTTTTGTTTTGGAGTACCTCTGTTTGATGGTCAGTTATTTTGTTAGAAGGCTTTAAAGGTATGGTGAAAATTGGCATGTAGAAAGCTGATACATGTACAATTAAGGATATACCTGGTTTGAACGTTTCTATGAAGTTAAACTTAAGGTAAAATATTCAGAAAGCTGTGAAAATTGCAAAATTTGGTTGAACAGATAGGGATTTTTAATAGGTGGTCTGACACCTTTAATATAGGATTGTAAGTATGCTTCATTTAATCACTTGAACATTGGTTTCTTGATTGTGGTTATCTACAGCAGTTGCTTCAAATTTCTGTCCATGTGAAAAGTTTGAATTGATTAAACAAATTGCATTTGGGCCAGAATTAAACATGAACTGCAAAAAATAGAGATAACACTAACCTGACTTAATGTACAATCAATAAGAGGAGAAGAATAATTCTTGTTAAAAATGTGAAATTTTGACATAAAGAGCAACTGGTAGACATGGTGCATATCATTCTTTTTTTTGTAAGACAAATATGTATAATTTTTTACTGAAAGTGAGTGAATAAGACAAATGTTAGCTGAGATAGTTGGAGCTGTTGAAAATCTGTAAAAATTGAATACTAATTAACCACCACCCAATTCCATACCATATTTTCATTTCTGTAATGAGATGTATTCAAGCAAATATATATAACTGTGCCAGTACAATATATTCTTATGGTATTTCTGTAGGTGGCTATACCAGTACTATATATTCTTATGATATTTCTGTAGGTGGCTATACCAGATTTGATAAAGGCTTCAGAAGATGCAGATATACTCATATTTGTCTTACCTCATCAGTTTGTAGGCAAAACTTGTGAGCAGATGAAAGGAAAAATAAAATCATCAGCTATTGCAGTATCTCTTATCAAGGTAATTTTCAGTTTCCATTCTATCATAGTTTTCACAAAGAGTGAGAATGGAATATTATACATTTTTTTTCCTATTCCTGAGGGAGATACATTTTGTATATATGAAGATTTGTTCATCCAAGAATATTCATATTTCATGAGGGCTTTGCCCGAGGGAAATGTGATTTATCGAGGGTGAACAAATCTTCAAATCTCTCGAAGCTAAGGGAAATGAATGTTTTATTCCACTGCTTATGATGTGTCTTACTGAATATACTATATTAATTTGTATACATTTGTTTTCTTATCTGCTTGTTTAAATAGCTAAACATGGCATAAACTTTGATAAACAGTACGAATCAAAAGTAAACGCTTGAATAAATTTAAACACGGTAATGACTTATCTAACGCTATTTTTATTTTGATAAAACCACCTTCAAAACGGTATGCACATTAACCGCGCGTAACGTCATACTAAGAGGTCCCAATCTACAGAGGGGAATATGATGTTCAGAGAGGAATATGATACTCAGAGGGGAATATGAAGTTTTGTTCGACGTCACATGTGATAGTTTAAACCAATCAAATGTTGATTTCACCATCAAAATCAACATGCAGTGGAATAATATTAGTTACATTGAGTTACTTAGTGTGCTAGTGACCTAAAACATTATATGTAGGGTCAGTAAATTCCTTATTGGGTGAGAGCAAATTTATAGTGAATATAATGTCATAATATTGTAATGATTATCGTCTAATGAAGCTTGTTAGGTATTAATTTACAGTTGTAGATGACAAAGATCTGTTAAATTTGATCTTTTAAAATGATATGTTAAAAATTGAAAACAACATGTTTAATAATTTCATGTGTCCGAAGCGCTTTTCTGGATTTACCTTCATCAGGAACGCTCAAAACCAAACATTTGAAATCCGAGGATGTATAAGTACGGAAACCGTTGAAGAGCTATATGTAAAAAATACCTAAAATAAATAGCCAAAGTCATCTAAAGTCAACTTTGCCTGAGGGAGTTGAAACCTTAGTTTCTTAATAATTTCAAAATTTATAAACGGACAATTTTAGAAAGGTTAATTCACATGATTATATATTTAGGGTGTGTCCATTGATGATTCTGGGATGAGAATGATATCTAATGTGATTAAAGAAATTCTAGGTATTGAATGTTGTGCATTGATGGGAGCTAATCTGGCTGGAGAAGTAGCCCAGGAACAGTTCTGTGAAACAACAATAGGTAAACTAGTACTATACTGGCAAATTTCATTCAAGAGGTTTAAACCATGAGAATTCTCTATACAAGTATTTCTAGTTTAAAATAAAAACAGATTTGAAAAATGAGTTAATTGTTTTTAACTAAGAAATTTATAAACGGTAAAACCTATATGGACCATAAATTGCCTTTGGTTTCTTTTTGTATCCTTTTTTATAAGTTCTAAAACTTTAACTTTTATTCTGTGGGTTGTGTTGATGTTAGAATAGTATTAATGGAACAATTGAGTTTTTCGAGAAAAAATTAATACATTTTGATTCACCGTTTATGTGACAGGAAACAAAACAGGAAACCAATCTTTATTTTCTTTATTTTGCACAATATATTTCAAAAGACATAAATGAACACCATTACTAGTGTTACTTGCTTCATGTTAATATTTAAAATCTATTTTCAATGTTAAATTAAAGTTTTTTTTAAACGCGACAGGAAACCATAAGAAACCGAAAGCATTTTTTTAGTTTTATTTTATTGCAAAATCTGCTTAAAATGGTCTGAACAGTATACTTTTTCTTAAAATCCATCTTAAATGTAACAGTATTATAAAACTCCTAAATATGTGCTTGTTTTGAAAACAATTAGTACAATTTATTCAGGAATTTCCGTATTTTCTTCATTGATACAGGATACCATAATCGTTGTATCTTGATGTTTTAGCCAAAAAAATGTATTTATATTTGGTTTTGAAATTCCAGTTATATACAATTTATTCCAAATCATTGGTAATGTAAAATTCTTTAAATCCAGTAAAGAAAACAACTTTTAACTTGGAATTAGCATCTTTAAAATAGGCACCATGTGATATTTGTGACCTGTACACCATCTACATGGTTTCCACATTTTAACCTACTTTAGTGGGCTAAAATCAATAAAGTACTTCCTTTCAAGTCATGCATGGTAAAAGTTTACTTTTCCTTTGACAAGTTTATTGCGTTTCTGATAAGTGTTTGCAGAACATGAATAAAAAAAATTAATTAAAAATTGTGACAAAGATACCAACTTTGTAAATTCCAAGTGTAACGGTACATTAACATGTATTTTTTATTAAATTATCTTTATTCACCTAAAATATCCAGTAATATTTACTGTTGAAGCTAAATCAATCCAACGAACATCGGCACCATGATAGGAGACGTAATTTCGATTGAATTTTCCAAGGACCCTTTACATCGTTATTGGGAAACGAAGTGTGTTAAAACGTCGGTCAAATCTGAAATCGATTTTGTCAAGTCATTGGGCATTTATTTTCACACAAGATCGTATGTAACATTATGCACATAGGAAAAATAATAGACCCCCGGCGCAATCTCTTTGAAAATTGTATTTTCCTTTTTTAAACAAGACGAAACAAGCCTACAGATTATGTTTGCTTACATCCCGTTGGAAACAAATACAATGTTTAGACCTAGTATTTCGTATATCTGGCTGTAAGGGCGTGATCACATGTTAGTCACATGTTTCACGTATGACCGGAAATGATTAGAACTTAACGACAAAAACAATTTTAATAAATAAATGGACTTCTGTTTTGTGTGAAATGTAACGCATAACGATAACGTCATTTTCTAACTTAATTATTACGAAGAACAAAACAAGAATGTAAATCATCTCTGATTTACCTGTTTGAACATCTCGCGAGAGTTCGTATTTGCATATTGTTGCAAAGAATTCTTTTACAACAAAGCAGATTAAACCATCTAAAATGTGCGTTACGAAATGGGAAACCAAAATAACGACAGTGTTCTTACACCTGCTACAGAAATACTTATAGTTCTCGGCATTTTCTTCTCACTATTCTTATTGGTCGATGTTCTTTGTTATTTTAAAGCACGCAAGGAGATTCGAAAATGCAGATTTGAGTGAAGCAGCTAGAATACCGATTCTTCTTCCGCGTGGGGAGGACTTCACGCGTTTGATCATTGAAAGAATACACAAAGACCTCTTTCATAGTGGTGTATCACAAACTCTCAGTAAATTAAGACATAAGTTTTGGATCCCACAAGGTCGTTCCACAGTTAGACAAGTTTTACGACATTGCTTAGTGTGTCGAAGGTTTGAAGGTGGACATTACGGAATGCCTAAGATGCCCCCATTTCCAAGATCTAGAGTATCACAATCCATTCCGTTTGCAAGTACTGGCTTAGATTATCTTGGACCGATTTATGTAAAATATGATGGCGAGAACAAGAAAAGATGGGTATGTTTGTTTACCTGTTTTGTTACACGTGCTATACATTTAGAATTGTTAAATGATATGACAACTGAAGAATTTTTGTACGCATTTAGAAGATTCGTATCAATTCGAGGTGCTCCATGCAATATTCTAAGTGATAATGCAGCCCAGTTCAAGTTGGGGAGTGCAACATTAGATTTAGTTTGGAAGAAAGTGATTAAATGTGATGATGTTCAAAACTATGTGTCTAATGCTGGCATTCGATGGACCTTTATAACGGAATTAGCGCCATGGATGGGAGGTTTTTACGAAAGGCTTGTTGGTGTGGTAAAACGTTCTTTGCGAAAAGTTCTGAAAGGAAGGTTAGTCAGCGACGTTCAACTACTTACAGTTATTAAGGAAACTGAAGCAATTGTTAATGCGAGGCCATTGGTTTACATAGGTGATGATGTGAATTCGAATATTAACCTTACGCCAAGCCACTTTCTCACATTGAACCCAAATATTGGTATTCCAGAAATTGAATATGATATAAATGACCAAAGTTACTCACCTGTTGAAAGTTCAACTGACAAGTTACTTAAGATGTGGAAAAAGGGACAAAAACTTTTGGATTCATTTTGGACAATGTGGAGGGATGAATATTTATTAAGTTTGAGAGAAAGAACTCAGACCAAGTTAAAGTGTGGTAGAGTGAAATCACCATATGCTCCAATCGTTGGAGATGTTGTCATTATTAAAGACAACCTTCCAAGGGGAGTGTGGAAATTAGGAAGACTAGTACAGTTAATTCATAGCAATGATGGTGAGATTAGATCAGCAAAAGTAGTTCTTTCATCAAGAAAAGTTATTAGTCGTCCGTTAAATTTACTATACCCTTTGGAAATTGAAGAAAAAACAAAGGTTGATGAGGAGAATACGTGTCAGAGTGAATCTGCTGAAACAAGACCTGTCAGGAAGTCTGCTGAAAAGGCTAGACGTAAAATCAAAGATTTTTACGGTGAATAATAGTTTGATTACGAGAGACATATATAATTTAACATTGTAAATAATTGTAACAAGAGTGAACTAGAGGAGTTATTTTAGTCTAACGGAGATGTTTAAAATTTACCTGTATGTTTATGTTCTAACGGAGATGTATAAAATTTACCTGTATGTTTATGTTCTAACGGAGATGTTTAAATGACTTAACGGAGTCGTTTATGTAACGAATAATGCACGTGAATTTCATGCGCTTTCTCTCAATATTCCTATTTAACAATGTTGCTTAAGTCCTTGTCAACACAATCATTGGAATTTTCACACATATTATTATTTTCATCATGAATTATATTTTCACCTTCATCACTTGATAAGAATTCATCAATATTAAAATCTCCCCCAATATCTTGAACGTCACTCAGGTCTTGTAACAAATCTAGAATTGTATCATCATCACTTACGTCTTCGTAGTATTGGTTTTCCGGAGTTTCAATATCTCCTTTTTTAGCCTCTATAGCTTTACGTTTTCTCTTTGAAGTTCCACTATTTGGATAGGATCGATTTTTTCATGTTTTTCACCACTTTCCTGTTTGATAAATTCAACTAACCTTTCTTTGTATTGCTCCAACTCTAGATGACAACATCTCCAACGATTGGAGCATATGGTGATTTCACTCTACCACACTTTAACTTGGTCTGAGTTCTTTCTCTCAAACTTAATAAATATTCATCCCTCCACATTGTCCAAAATGAATCCAAAAGTTTTTGTCCCTTTTTCCACATCTTAAGTAACTTGTCAGTTGAACTTTCAACAGGTGAGTAACTTTGGTCATTTATATCATATTCAATTTCTGGAATACCAATATTTGGGTTCAATGTGAGAAAGTGGCTTGGCGTAAGGTTAATATTCGAATTCACATCATCACCTATGTAAACCAATGGCCTCGCATTAACAATTGCTTCAGTTTCCTTAATAACTGTAAGTAGTTGAACGTCGCTGACTAACCTTCCTTTCAGAACTTTTCGCAAAGAACGTTTTACCACACCAACAAGCCTTTCGTAAAAACCTCCCATCCATGGCGCTAATTCCGTTATAAAGGTCCATCGAATGCCAGCATTAGACACATAGTTTTGAACATCATCACATTTAATCACTTTCTTCCAAACTAAATCTAATGTTGCACTCCCCAACTTGAACTGGGCTGCATTATCACTTAGAATATTGCATGGAGCACCTCGAATTGATACGAATCTTCTAAATGCGTACAAAAATTCTTCAGTTGTCATATCATTTAACAATTCTAAATGTATAGCACGTGTAACAAAACAGGTAAACAAACATACCCATCTTTTCTTGTTCTCGCCATCATATTTTACATAAATCGGTCCAAGATAATCTAAGCCAGTACTTGCAAACGGAATGGATTGTGATACTCTAGATCTTGGAAATGGGGGCATCTTAGGCATTCCGTAATGTCCACCTTCAAACCTTCGACACACTAAGCAATGTCGTAAAACTTGTCTAACTGTGGAACGACCTTGTGGGATCCAAAACTTATGTCTTAATTTACTGAGAGTTTGTGATACACCACTATGAAAGAGGTCTTTGTGTATTCTTTCAATGATCAAACGCGTGAAGTCCTCCCCACGCGGAAGAAGAATCGGTATTCTAGCTGCTTCACTCAAATCTGCATTTTTGAATCTCCCTTTACAACGTAGAAAACCATCATCAGATATAAAAAGCCCAAATTGATTCTGTAGGTTGTTTGGTTTGTTTTCATATATTGCACTAAAAATATCTGAATAATTCCTCCTTTGTACAAATTTGATCCATTTTTCTTCTGCAATTTTCAGTTCCTCGCATGTCAAAATTTTACTAGTCTTAACTGAAATTTTCTTAATTCGTGAAATGAATCGCTCAACCCATGCAGTCACTCGTATAAGTTTGTAATACGATGAGAAATTTTTGCACTGTATTCCATACGGTGTTTCAATCTGATTTCCTTCAATTTCTTTGGTACAGAGCAACGCACTACTTTCTGTTGTTTTCTTTCCTACTTTCAACTCACATTTATATTCTTGTTTAGCTAACACATCTTCACAGGTGAATATTTTCCACTGATGAATGTCGATCAAAAGCCACTCAGGACCATGCCACCACAGACTATTGTCACAGAGCAGTCTAGTCGAAGTTCCTCTTGTTGCAACGTCTGCTGGATTTTCTTTGGTGGAAACATACAAGAATTTAACATCTTTATGAATTTTAATTTCTGTTATTCGATTTTTCACAAATACACCAAGATCCTTTTTTGTCGAAATCCACTTTAAAACACACTGAGAGTCTGTCCAAAGATATATCGTTTCAATGGGTACATTTAATTCCCCTTTAACGAATGCTAAACACCTAACACCTATCAAAACAGCCATCAATTCCAGCCTCGGAATAGTCATCCCTTTTACTGGAGCTAACCTTGATTTGGAAAATATTAGATCACACTTACTAGATTTCGAACTAGTTTGATGCAAATATATGACGGTCGCATACGCACTCCCAGAGGCATCACAAAAACAAAAAAAGCCTATATTGAATTCTGTCATCCCCAGTCATAATACCAATACTTCTTGAAATTTGGCATTCAGACAATTGTTGTAGTTCTGTTTGAATAGAACCCCATTTTAATGAGTCCGTTCCTTGTAATTCGTCATCCCAACGTAAGTGTTTCTTCCATAAATCCTGAAGAAATATCTTACCACTTATAAGAATAGGAGAAAATAATCCTAGCGGATCGAACACTTCTGATATTTCCTTTAATGTCTTCCGTTTTGTTATGTTTCCTGAGTTGATAAACGACTGAGAATGTTTCACAGATAATGTATCATTTTCAATATTCCAAAGATGTCCAAGAACTTTGGTTTGATTCACTTTTGGTTTGTCTTCAGGTAGAATGAAATCATTCACTGACTGGCTATTCGAAATCCATTCTCGTAGATTCATAGAAGCATCCTTAAATATTTGTTTTGATTCTGAGTAATGTGTGAGAGCATCTGTTACGGTATTTGCACCAGTAATGAGATTATCCACATAAATGTTATTCCTGATTTGCTCTGCTGTAGGCGTATTATACTTGTTAAGATGACTTTCAATGGTAGCTGCAAGAAGGAATGGACTAGATATTACACCAAAGGGCACACGGCAAAAACGAAATTCCTGAATATTTTCATTATTCAATGAAAAATTCTCAATATCTTTTAACCATAAAAATCTTGTTACATCTCGATCGCTGTTTTGAAGCCCGACTTGAAGAAATGCCTTCTCAATATCTGCAACTAGAGCTATTCTGTAAAGCCTGAATCTTATTAATATACCACACAGATTGCGAAGCATAACTGGACCACGATATAGACACTCGTTTAAGCTGTTGACATCCTTGTTCATCTTAGCAGAAGCATCATACACTATTCTCATCTTAGTTGTCGATTTCTGTGGAGTTATAACTGCGTGATGTGGAATAAAATGTTTTCTTCCATCAACTCCTTTCTCGTCTACCAATTCAATTATACCTTTCGTTAACTGATCTTGAATAACTGAATTATATTGAGTCATCAACTCTGGTTTATTTCGCATTAGCGCAACACACGACTTCAATCGACCCATGGCAAGTTCTCTATTCACTGGTAGTTCATATTTTTCTTCTTTCCATGGCCATTTAACAAAATATCTCATATTTTCATATTGTAAGGTTTCTTTGAACGTTTCCATGGCCTTTGAATCACCAACATTTTCAATTTGTTCCGTAATTCCTATTGAATCTAAATTCCAAAGGTCTGTAATGTCTGGTATTACAGAAACCGAAGAATCAGTTGTATTATGGTTTGTCATCATCATCATATCACCTGTATTTGAAAGGATCAGCAATCCTGATTCAGTTTTTTCATCATCCATTTCCTGTGATCTTCCTGTCAATATCCATCCTAATTTTGAAGCTAGCAAATATAATCCAGGTTGTATTTCTATTCTCTGAGACAATATCAAATCCAAATAATAATCATTGCCAATTAACAATTCTACTGAAGAAGACTCACTTCGTAATGGAATATCGTCGGCTAGTTCGACATCTTTTACGAAATGCTTTAAATGTTCCACAGATGAAATATCAATTCTTTTCCTTTGAAAACTTCCACTAATGACAGGCACAATATTGGCGACAATACTGAAGACTTTCCCGTTGTTAAGTATGATGTTCAATTTTGTTGAAGATGTCTTCACAATTTTCGGTTTATCACTGCCGAATGTTATAAGTTTTATTTCCTCTTCTTTTTCACCTTTCAGTTTGAGTTTGTTGGCCAGTTTCTGGGAAATATATGTCCTCTGGGATCCAGAATCAAATAAAATTCTTGTCTCCTGTTGCATAGAATTAGTAGGATTCCCAATTTTAGTTTTAGCTGTTTGCATCAAAACCATTTCACTAGATGAAATAAACACATTTTCATGAACAACTTCACATCCTTCATCAGAATAAGAGTCCAAATTTATACCATTGACACATTCTTCGTTGACATTACCATTGTATTCTTCTGACAAATGAACACTGGTTAATTTTAACTTGAATTTCTTAGGACATAAACTTCTATGGTGAGAATCTTTTTCATTACAATGGATGCATATTTTGTTTCTTTTGCAATCAGTTGATTGGTGTCCATATTTTAGACATTTATAACAACTTCCTTTTAATTGTCGTTTGCGTTCTTCAATACTTTGATACTTTGGGCATTCATCACTCCAATGTTGTTGATAACAATATCTACATTTGTCAAAATAAGATATGTTACTTGGTTTACTATCTGTAGTTGCCACTAAAGCTTCAGCTGAATTCACTAATTGACCATTTCGATTACCATTCTGATATCTGGAATTTTTTGTCTGCCAAGGTTTATTCTTAGGACGGAATGTCTGTCCTCCGTTGAACGCTCTGTTGGACGATCCGTTTGACGCTCCGTTGGATCGTTCTTTGGGTGTCTCCTTTTTATCAGACTTTTCTCTCGCAACCACATAATCACGTAATTTGTCACATAAACTCATAACTGTCCATTTTTCTTGTGATTCCTTTTGAATTTCTAACTGAAGAAGAACTTCCTCTGGTAACTTGCTTTTAACCATAGATACGAATATGTCTTGGCTCACATTTTGCTTTAGCACCTCTAAACTACGTAGATGACGATTTAATGTATCCATGAACTTTCTCAGAGAAGAAGTTTTGTTTGACGCCGATTCTAAATTAATCATCTCATTATAATGTAAATCAATAACAACCTGAATGTTTCCGAATCTTTCTTGCAAAATTGAAACTGCAACTTCGTAATTATCATTTGACAAGTTTAAACCTGATATTGCTTGTTTTGCTTCACCACCAAGTTTACTTTTCAAATAATTGAATTTCTCAACCTTCGAAAGTTTTTTGTTCTTGTGTATAGTGCTTTCGAAAGAATCCCAGAATTCTATCCATTTAATTTTGTCACCATAAAATGAAATTATATCTATCTTTGGCAGTTTCACAGATGACTCATCATTTTCTTTCATTTGTTGTCTAATTAATATTTCATTTTGCTGTTTCATTTGAGTTTCAACTATATCTTTCATTTCTCTTTGAAGTTCCACTATTTGGATAGGATCGATTTTTTCATGTTTTTCACCACTTTCCTGTTTGATAAATTCAACTAACCTTTCTTTGTATTGCTCCAACTCTAGATAACAATCTGTAGCCGCAGAACATAGTTGACAATCCTCTTCTACTACTTTTTCAATTTCTTCTGTTTCTTCTTCTCCAAGTGCATCAGCCACTTTACTGCTCTGAACTTCCAATTTGTTTACATAAAGTTTCAATTTTTCAACACACTTTGACGACTTAAACACATATTGCTGATGTTCAGGTAGAGGCACTTCTGTCTGTAGAATTGATAATCCTGATTTAATTTCCACTTGAAGACAATTACGATATCTTGTTCTAACACCTTTCAGATAACTAGAAGCTGGCATTTTGCACAATATTTTGTTAACTCACTTTGTAATTTGTTTTTCACTCCCAGGTTCCGGCACCAAACAATGTTGCGTAAGTCCTTGTCAACACAATCATTGGAATTTATTTAAGACACAACTCATAATCACTGTATAACATTTATTTTTACTCTAATTTCAAATTACAAATCTTTTTCTTTTAAACAAAATACAACTCCGTTTCTCCGTTGAAGATATGCCACGTGAATAAATTACATAAATAATAGACAATTAACGGAGTTATGAATACAATGAACGGATCTGTAAATTACATAATAATAAGTATGGAGCACATTGAAAATGAAAAGAATATAAATCGCGGTTCGCGACAAAAATTATGAATTTGCCGGTGACGATTATCTATAAATTAGTCAGCGCTATGCACTTCGGACGCGAGAAACGACACACAAATACGGTCGTATAATCTTTGAAATTTGTTAATTTCAATTTTTTTTCTAGGGAAGAGTAGCATACACTTGTATGTTGATAAAAATAATGGCATCTTTAGATGTAGTTACAACTTTTCTTACAGTAATTCACATTTTATCATTTTTCTATAGTTATAGGAAACGGAGCCCAATAGCAAATTATGGTCCATATATAGAAAAGAAAATGTGGTATGATTGCCATGATTGAGACAACTGTTCACAAGAGACCAAATGACACAGAAATTAACAGAGCTACCACTTACACTAGAGAAATCATTGAATTTGGATTTGCCTTGTACTAAAAGAAAAACACTTTTTCTAACAATTATAATAGTTACTGTTTTACCCATTGATGTTGTGAAAGGACAAAGCATCTAGCAAAGTAAAACTGTATTGGATAGGAATTTGAAAAATTGTCCGTTTAAAAAAAAATCTTTGATTCTTTTAAGATTGAGTACCTTGTTTTTAAGGATGTGCAGTAAATGGCACAGGAGAATTATTGAAGTCCCTGTTTGAGACTCCATATTTTAGATGTTCAGTAGTAACTGATCAAGCAACAGTGGAACTATGTGGTGCTCTTAAGGTATATATGTACTTTTGTTTTTATTAAGCTAGACTTCATATTCTGAATCTAAAAAAATGTATTAAAAATGATCTGTAGAGGGTCCATGTCTATCTGTTATAAAATACTAAGAATTACTAGAAGGAACAATATGGATTTGATATCTTAGCCACACTTTGTAATTATGAAATTCTACGTTGTTTATGGTCATCCATGAGTAGAAATTCAGCCTATTTAGCCTTACTCATTTTTCACAATAATTTAAAACTGGATAATTTGAACATTTACTTAAAAGATATAAGTAGTTATTTTCTATTTTCTCAAGGTTGGCAATGCATATTTGGTTTGTTGTAATAATTTATATGTTTTGCAATAAATGTTCCATTAAATGCATAATTTTGGGCTATGTACAATGATGTAAGCCCACAAAGAAAATATTGAATATATTTATGTATTTGATAAAACTGTTTAAATTTCCTATAATTACAGAATATTGAAGGTATTGGTGCTGGTATAGCTGATGGTCTGGGGCTTGGAGATACCATGGAGATTATTTGGCCCCGCCCCCTCAGTCATGGTCTATTGACTTTGAAATTTTTAATTATTTTTCATGTATTAGTTTGTGATTAGGTCACTTTATAAGGAAGCACTAGTGGTAGGTCAATAATAATCAAGACATATCTCTATGATAACAGTTTATCTAGTAATAATCAATAACTTCTTATAATTACAGAATATTGTAGGTATTGGTGCTGGTATAGCCGATGGTCTGGGGCATGGAGATAACACAAAGGCAGCAGTAATCAGGCTGGGACTGATGGAGATGATCAAATTCTCAGAAATATTTATTCCAGGTTTGTCATCCTAGTCACATACAATCTCAGGTCACACATTTATCTCTTACACAGCATTGCTAGATTAATAGTTTGAATTACTGTTGTTGTTGGTCAATATAAGTGAAATAAGTATATTACTAGAAACGAACTATCATATATATAGTGAGAACATTTTTAGAAATCATTCATTTGGCTCAAACAAGATTTATAGATTGAATTGATGTTGTGGGTCAATATAAGAAGAAATAAGTGATTCATTAGTAAATAAACCTAAACTATATAAATCATATAAAGTGAGAAATTAATATAAATCATTCCATTGACTCCAATCAGATTCAATATAGGCCTTTTAAAACATCTGTCACTTATGCTTCAAAATATATTAAATCACAATGAATAGTCCAGTTCTTGATGTTTTATTTTATATAATGTTGCACATATAATATAATATGATGTCCTATTTCAGTAATGTTAAAGTGAATTTGATATTACCAGAAATTATGTTTTTCTCATTGAAAAAATAATACATACAATTACTGTAATTCAGAAATCTTAGCGTTCCTTGATTATTGCAATTGTTAACACTGGACAAAAATGTGAGTTTATTTAATGCAGTTTCCAGAAAGGTTGCATGCAAATGCTTTTAAAATGTAAAATGAGGAAAATGTTAGTTGTGTAAAAAGAATTTTTCCATATTTTACAAAAACATAGCGAATATTTCTGGAAAGAGATTAAACTGTGGATGTTTGTAACTTTTTAACCTTAAAAAAGTTTTGTTAATATATGTTTGATATGAACCGACACAGATATTCTATGAACAATCAGCATATTTATTTTTAGGTTCACAAAGATCTACATTTTTTGAAAGCTGTGGCATATCTGATTTGGTGGCAACCTGTCATGGTGGCAGGAATAGAATGTTAGGTGAACATATTGTTAAATCTGATAAGGTAAGATGTCACATGGGTGTCATGTGATTTATTTTCTTTAATCTGACAAAAAAAATAAGAGGTTCTGATGTCAGATACATACAAGGTAAAGTAATATTTTATATTGATCCAATCTATTGTTCAGCAAAATTTAAATTTTAGGTAAAAATTATGTAACATACAACTTCAATTATTGATTTTGGCAAAAAAGCCCTACATATATCGTTGCTAACATGATAAAAACAAATAAAATTGAATAGATTTAAAAGAAATAAGATCTTTTTTAACATTGTTATTTGTAGGAAGGAAAAGTAAGTGCATTTTTATTTCTAATGAGTTATTTGTTTTCTTTTAAATTATTGTTTCTTTTGAATTTACAGTTTTCATTAAAAAAAGATATTTTGCTTAGTAAACTTGATTCAGTACAAACAATACATTGCTTTTAGTTTGAGATTCCCGTTGGCATTGCTTGAGTAGTATTTCCTGTAAAAAAATGTATTTTCAAAATGAAGATAATTCTGAGTATTACTGTTTTAATACATGGATTTCAAGATAAATATGAAAAATTAAATGTCCTCACATTATCTAATAACGGACACATGGCTGTTTATAATCTCTTAATTTCCCCCCTAAGTTGAAATATAGATGTTGTGATATTCTAATCTGAAACAACTATATTGAACTAAATTTTGCCTAAAAAATCAATTAAGCTTTTAAAATTGAATCATAATGATGTTGACTAACTATCATGGGTGCCATAAGTAAGTAAAATAGATATAAAAACAGAGAAAATTAATCATGTTTATGAGCAGCAGTAATAAAGGAAAACTCTTTTCAAGAACATTTTAGTAAAGTTTATGACTATTCCATTGAGCAGCTTCACATATTCATTTATTTTTAGGTGTGAAGATATTCACTTACAATCTTTTTGGTTTGTTACAAATTTTCTTTAGCTTAAAAAATACAATGGCTAGTAATAGAAATTGTTCATTGTAATCACCAACTTGTTAAGATATCAAATATGCTTCCTAAGACTTTTATCAGTATTTATTCTTATCTGAAACATTTCAGCTCAATATTACAATTTAATTGATGACAGAGCACATTGTCACTATCAATTAATTACTGGTAATTAGTTTTTGACATCATAGCTTCCTATTCATTTTAGATTAAGTTAATATAATTTAATTTGAGATGTAACATGTCTTCTGATTGGCTTAAGTTTTTGTGTTTATCAGCTAATAGACATAATTTTGTGGTGTGACTGTGACATCATCAATGTTTTTTCATGATTTACTCCTTAAAAATGGAATTTGGAATAAAATTATAAGGAATGACTTATATTTTTTCTATAAAGGAAGAAAGGTCATCAAAAATGTGATGCACACTGAATAACCCATGTGTTTCATGAATTTTGATGTATCTATTAAAGGGCAGATTAAAGTTATACAAATTTGCATTATTTACTTGTGAAAGTCAATAATTTTGTTGTAAAGCTAAAATTTAAAATAATTTAACCATTTGAAAATTTAAACAAAGTCCGTTTTTGTTGCTCTGAATTCTTAAAAACAGTTGACAAAATTTATGTTTTTTTTTCAGACAGTTAAACAATTAGAAAAAGAGTTACTGAAAGGTCAAAGCTTCCAAGGACCCTTAGCTGCTAGAGAAATTTTCAAAATGTTAAAAGATAAAAATCTAATTGAAAGGTAAGTTAACAGTTACTTCTTTTATTTGAATTATTTACATGAGTATCAACTTTGATTAAGAATTTCTATTTCTTTAATCAGAGCTCTATTATAATTGTCTGACATCTGTTCACAGTTTTACCTTGTGTAGTAAGGCTTGTTATTCCTCTTTCTCAATTTTTTCTTCTTCAACGTTTTTAACAATTCAAAATATACTAGAATCTCACACGAAAGGGATTAAAATATCGAGGATTGGAAGTTATGTGAAAGATTTCATTTTTGACATGCCTGCAAAAATATCAATAAATTTTAATCATACATTAAAGCTTTAGTGGCATATAATATATTTGATCATATCAATTCCATAACCAGAAAAAACAATTTTACTATACACTGATTTTGACTTTATTTAAAAGTTTTATGGGCAAACTGGATCCCTGCATCTTCTGACATCAGACTCGGACTTCTCTTGAACTGAATTTTAATGTGCGTATTGTTATGCGTTACTTTTCTACATTGGCTAGAGGTATAGGGGGAGGGTTGAGATCTCACAAACATGTTTAACCCGGCCGCATTTTTGCGCCTGTCCCAAGTCAGGAGCCTCTGGCCTTTGTTAGTCTTGTATTATTTTAATTTTAGTTTCTTGTGTACAATTTGGAAATTAGTATGGCATTCATTATCACTGAACTAGTATATATTTGTTAAGGGGCCAGTTGAAGGACGCATCCGAGTGCGGGAATTTCTCGCTACATTGAAGACCTGTTGGTGACCTTCTGCTGTTGTTTTTTTCTATGGTCGGGTTGTTGTCTCTTTGGCACATTCCCCATTTCCATTCTCAATTTTATCTTTGACAGGATCATGTTTTTTTGGCAAAGTTTTATGGAAGTTTCTATACAAATAATCACATTTGGATGTGATCAGGAAAAAAACCCAAACAGAGATCTTCATTCTTATTGGAGACTTCTAATATCTCCTGAAACTGTATGGTATGATTTTTCAAAAGTTGAATGACATTAATGATTGGAATATTCTTTACTGATACAGTATCTATGGTTTTGAAGAAGAAAGGGATTCTTTTGCTACAATTTCATTGAAAGGTGTTCTCAGTGCATTTAAGCCACATACAATAACAATGCATAGAACCATTAACATACAAACAAAAGCCTACAGATGTTGCAGAAAGTATGATTACAGATGGAAACAGAATCTTTGTAGAATTGTCTTTCAGTACTGTATTTGATTTTTCTTGTTTATTTCAATATTAGATAAAAACTTATAACCAAGAGACTAAAATACATTTATTTTATTCACACTTATTTTTCTTTTTCAGGTTTCCTTTATTTGTGTCGGTGCATTATATCTGTTTACGAGAATCTCAACCTGAAGAATTCATCAATTGTTTACGTAACCATCCAGAGCATATATAAAACATTTAGACATTATTGACAAATTTTTATCTGCTTCTCTACACATTGCCCAAATGTACTATTATGTTGTTTTTTTGTATTAGCAGTACTACAGAATTTTAAAGTGTTGTCTTATATACATTATACTGGTTTGTAGTTTGTTGACAGTGCAAAATTTTAAAATATTTTTTAAAATATTTTTTCTTAATAAGTTCGTACTACTATGTGTATCCTCTTCAAATAATTATTATTTTACCAAGTTCTCCTATGGAAAACTCTGGTACTAGATTGTGGCACATGGCAGTTATGTGGCTTCTAGATTGTGGCACATGGCAGTTATGTGGCTACTAATTGTTTCTGTGCAATAATATTGTTGTCACCAAAAAATCTTATGACTAAAATAGATCTTATGTTAAACTGAATTGTTGATGGGTTCATATAAAATTTGTTTAAATTGACCACTGTTGAAAAGATATTTTTAGATATGCATTTTCTGATTCAGAAAATTAGTTCATAAGTCCCTTTGTGTATTCTTACTATAGACGAAATGCAGGTTATGTTATTTTGACTGTTTTTAGCTCACCTGGCCTGAAGGGCCAAGTGAGCTTTTCTCATCACTTTGCTTCCGGTGTCCGGCGTCATTAACTCTTACAAAAATCTTCTCCTCTGAAACTACTGGCCACAATCATCATTGGAGTATCTAGTTTATAAAATGTGTCCGATGACCCGGCCAACCAACCAAGATGGCCACCATGGCTAAAAATAGAACATAGGGGTAAAATGCAGTTTTTGGCTTATAACTCAAAAACCAAAGCCTGACCGGGGTAAAATTGTTTATCAGGTCAAGATCTATCTGCCCTGAAATTTTCAGATGAATTGGACAACCCATTGTTGGGTTGCTGCCCCTGAATTGGTAATTTGAAGGAAATTTTGCTGTTTTTGGTTATTATCTTGAATATTATTATAGATACAGATAAACCGTAACCAGCAATAATGTTCAGCAAAGTAAGATTTACAAATAAGTCAACATGACTGAAATGGTCAGTTGACCCCTCTAGGAGTTATTGCCCTTTATAGTCAATTTCTAATCATTTTTTGTAAATCTTAGTAATCTTTTACAAAAATCTTCTCCTCTGAAACTACTGGGCCAAATTAATCCAAACTTGGCCACAATCATCTTTTGGGTATCTAGTTTAAAAATTTGTCTGGTGACCCGGACATCCAACCAAGATGGCTGCCACAATTAAAAATAAAACATAGGGGTAAAATGCAGTTTTGGCTTATAACTCAGAAACCAAAGCAAAAAAACCAAAATCTGACGGGGTTAAATTGTTTATCAGGTCAAAATCTATCTGCCTTGAAATTTTCAGATGGATCGGACAACCGGTTGTTGGGTTGCTGTCCCTGAATTGGTAATTTTAAGGAAATTTTGCCTTATTTTGTTATTATCTTGAATAATATTAAAGATGGAGATAAACTGTAAACAGCAATAATGTACAACAAAGACCTAAAAATAAGTCAACATGACCAAAATGGTCAATTGACCCCCTTGAGGAGTAATTGTCCTTTATAGTCAATTTTTAACAATTTTCATAAAATTTGTAAATTTGTAAATTTTTACTAACATTTTCCACTGAAACTTAACTGGGCCAAGTTCATTATAGATACAGATAATTTTAAGCAGCAAGAATGTTCAGTAAGATGTACAAACACATCACCATCACCAAAACAATTTTGTCATGAATCCATCTGCGTCCTTTGTTTAATATTCACATAGACAAAGGTGAGCGACACAGGCTCTTTAAAGCCTTTAGTTATTGTATAGTACCGGTAGTTTATGAAGTTCTTGATGGATTTTCAACTTTACTAATCAAATAAGTGTTTGACATTTTTTTTTATGTGTAGAAAAATTTGAATTGTAACAGCAATCTCGAACAACTTCTTTTGTGTTTATGAAATATAAGAATGTATTTCCATTTTTCTTATGAGTCCGGTTAGTTGATGAAAACTTGTAAAACAGACTGTATAGATAAGATCCTACCATCAATATTTGTATAGATAAGATCCTACCATCAATATTTGTATAGATAAGATCCTACCATCAATATTTGTATAGATAAGATCCTACCATCAATATTTGTATAGATAAGATCCTACCATCAATATTTGTATAGATAAGATCCTACCATCAATATTTGTATAGATAAGATCCTACCATCAATATTTTGATATGTTTCTCCTTCCTATGAAAAGCAGCCACAATTCTTGCCCTCAACATTTAACTATGGTATGGTATTTTACAAAACTTAGAAATATATAGGCTTTTATTAAATGTTATTTAGAATAATCTTTTTGTAACTGATAATGATACCAGCAGTGATTCGTTAATGTTCTAGGTGAATTGTTAATAACAAAAAAAAAACAGGATGTTTTACATGTTTCATTTTGAATGTTGTTATTTAAATGGTGCTTTTCTGTGAAAATCACAAAAAATCTCAAGTTTGATTTATGTTTTATATTCAATATTTTACATTTACTGGATCTGTACTAAACAGTTATTAGGGAAAAATTACTTATTGTCATATATATCTATCTAAAATTGATAGTATTTTCAAAGTGCAATAATATGTTATAAGAGTTTGTTTACCAAATTAAATGCAATTACTTTTGTTTTTATTAAAATGTTGCTAGACAATAGAAGATAGGCAGGGGCAAATATCTTTTGTTTTTACAAAACCATTAATGGTTATTCACAGCTTTCTCTTACAAAACTAATACATGAAAAAGATAAGAAGCATTAGAAACTTTTAAGATGAATGTTTATGAGGTGAGGGAAAGTTATAAAAAAAGATACTTAGCAAACCACTACCAAATTAATTATAATGCAAGACCCTATTCTCAATAAAACCACACCATTATTTCATTCCTAGACTTCTGAAAAAGGGACAACAGTTCTTTATGTTTAGTTGTGAATTTCTTTTTCTTTCAGAAATCTTTCCTGTTCTTTTTTTTTATAGTTATTTTCTATGTGCCAACAAGGGTAGAAATTAGACTATAGTGTGAACAAGCAAGATTTAAAAGTCTACTAGCCTTCCAAAAGTATGCAACTTTAGATAGCAGAATTTTTGTTTTACAAACACAGACATTAATATTAGAAACTAGTGAGACTTAAGTGTGTGGGATACTATAATGGGTAATTATTTTACTACCTTATCTCTTTTACATTAAAAGTAATGTTCTACCCAGTCCAAAAGTGTTAGTGTTGCTTACAAAGCTTGTTAATGTTATTTATACAGTTAAAATGAATATTGATTGTTCTTTGTTCTTGATACATGTACTACCTGTAGTTAATCCTATATATTTTTTCATTTCATATTTTTATACTATAACTAAGCATAAGCTTATGGATTGTTTAAGTATTTGTTATTTATATTCTATTTGTTAATGTATAGTTAACCTTGTTGATAGTACTTGATAATAAAATTATCGACTTTGAAAGAGAGTTACTTTTTATGCATTATTGAACAAGTATAAATGCTAAAATCTCCAGTGACAGAATTCATGATTACACAACAATATTGCCATCATTTGGTGTCCATCGTCAGTGTTCTTGTGGTCCAGCATTGTCATATTAAACTTTTTCAAAGATCGTCTCCTCTTAAACTTTTGAACAAGATTCTGTGGATTCATTTATTTTTGATGGTATCAATTTTCGTGGATTGAGGATAACTTGCATTTTCGTGGATATTTGATTTTGTGGTTTTGCAAATCTCTGCATACAAAGCCGTCAGAAATTTCGTTTACCCACAAAAATTGGTATCCTACAAATAATAATGAGTCCACAGTACAACCAAACTAAGAGTGAATGATTCTTATTGCTATACCCCTTATGGGTTGAACTTCAAAATTTGGATTTTTGATAAAAATGTTGCTGTATCAAATGAAGACAACGATTTATTCATCATCTTAGAAAAGTGTTTTGAATAGTTTGAAGTTACTATGCAGATCTTTGATAGTGCCTGTTTATTTTTTTTTTACAATATAAGATTCAGGAAGTCGTAGAGTTTGCATATTGTTTTGACACAAGTCTATTGTTAAAGAATATGTCTTGACACATGATATATATTGGTTATTTGTGTTGAAGGCTTGCTGTCTTATTGATGTTAACCCTACATCTCACCAATGCATTTTTATCAACTATACCCATTGTATTTAACTTTCTAGTGATCTGTCAATAAGGACTGCCTAATTGGCTTTTATGTCAAATTATTTTATTGTATTTTATGATGGTATTTTGTCTGTACATTACTAAAGGCTGTACTTTGAAATCTAGCTGTTAGTTTCTGTGTCATTCAGTCTCTTGTGGAGAGTTGTCTCATTGGCAATCATGCCACATCCTTTTTTTTTATATTTAAGAATTGAATGCTTCTTTTTGTAAATTTATTGGGTGGTAAAAGCGTTGACCGAAGTACATTTTGTATGAAGCGCAGGAGCGCTTCATTCTAAAAATGTACGCACGGTCAACGCTTTTACAACCCTATAAAGTTTCAAAAAGAAGTATTCAATACTTATAATTACATTTTTTTTTAGCTAAAATCATGAAAACACGATTTTTATCCAGTTTTATTTAATTCACCTGTGCACTTTTTTGTGGGACCTCGTGTTATCATGCATGATAAATGTTATTGTCTGATGCAATTGTTTACGGAATAACATGTTAGCCAATCAGAATAACGTATTATAATGAAACTTACATCTAATGTAATTATTACCTCTTTAATTATTTTTATAGTTTAAACTGAAAATCATACTGTCCCTCTGAATACAGCTTGAAAAATGTAGGATGTAGGACCATATAAACTGTAACTAAGCAGATAGCAATACTTGATATACAGATAAAGTCCTATTCAAACAACTTTGTTCAATTATAAATTGATATCCTTTAAGAAAAAAAAATAATTGTTTACATTAATCCAAAATCTCTATAAACAACATAACTATAAAAATAAGGTTGCAATAACAAGTTTGGAATAAGACTTCAACAGTATGATTAATGTAATATTACAACCACATATTACTCTTCCAATTCTTTTTTGGCCAAAATCAACATTTTTTTCAAGGACAATACAAGGCACACATAAAATGGATTTCAATTTTAATAAATATAAAAAATAGCTATAATTCTGTTTTTGCTGCTTCTGGAGAATTTTTTATAAAATTTAAAAAGTCTTTTTCTGATCTTCCTCCTTCATATTCTGATAGGAAATTATTACCAATGTAAAGTTTAAATGTAGGAAATCCTTCTATTTTCTCTTCGTTGCAAGTTTCTGAAACACAACAATATTATTTTAGATTAAAATGCAATAGAGAATTAAAAAGAATATTAACATAAACATGTTTTTTGTTTGTTCTGAAACTACAATCTTTTTAAATGGGTGGTTTATTTTTACATTAGAATATACTTTGCACTTCCCTTTGAAGACCTTAAAATTCATGAAAATAAAAGTATGTGTTTATAGGACACAGATGCCCCCACTGTAAATAGACAAAGTCAATGTAATAATTAATACCTATTGATGTTCTGTTTTCTATGAAACTTAATTTGCAGCTTATCTTACAGCAGTCACTATTTATTTTATCTTGGCAATTAATCATTCTAAAAGAGAAACGAAACATATCAAAGGGATTTTCAAACAAATAAGTAAAAAAAAATAAGCTCACAATGCCATTTTATGCCATGCCATTTGATCTTCTTGAAATTGAATGTCTATAGTCACTGTCATTTAAAATTGGTTCCAGTTTTTTTCTAAAATATTTTAAACTATCAAGCTGTTTATTCAAGATGATGCTTTGTACTTAGCGGAACGTAAAATATTTGCCAAAATCAACTGCCGTCCTTCTTTTAATTGTGATTATACATATTCCTAACTTCACATTTTCCTAGATAATTTTCAATAGAGGAATCTGACATTGTTTTTATCAGAAGTGTTAATGTGGAGTGTTCCATTCAAATAATATGTACCACTCAGACTTTTTCTTCAGTGCAAGGTATTAGTGTCCCAAAAAATATTCTTTAGCAGATGATAGGCTACTCTAAAGTGCTGGAAACTGTATCACATGAATGACACATGACAGCCGTGAGAGTAACAAATGTTATGTAAATAAAGGATGCTCATAGGAATATTTTAGGTTCAACTAAATGAAAAACATCATCACTAATGATTGCCATTGATAGTTTTAAAATATTTGATAAAAAAAAACCTGGAGCCCATTTTATATGACAGTGGCTATAGATGAAAAGGCAAAAAGTATGACAACACTATTTAAAACATACCTCTACTTTTAGTACAATCAACTGCTACAAAAGCTTTATTTTTATCCTTTAATGAATCAGCAGCACTCTGGAAGATTGGTTTTGAACTTTTACAATGGCCACACCAAGGTGCATAAAACATCACTAATGATGCTTTATATTTTGAAAGTTGACTTTTAAAATCTGAATCAGATAAATGTTTCACTGCACTTTTAACTGAGCTCCATTCTGGTTCTGGTGGTGGTGTTGGTGCGGCAGGCTGTGGACTGAAAATTCAAATTATCTATAAATGTCATCAATTTACAGCTATAAACATTTAAATTTTTTGAAGCTTCAATTTTACTTTGAAAAAGTGATCATGCAATTCTTTTTTGTTTGTTTGTTAAACAACGGGCAGAATAAGCCCAAAATTCACTTTCCTTTCTTGGAAAGAACATTGTGCTAGGCTGTATTTAGCCTAAAAATTGAAGTAATATAGAAAAGGGTGATTTCTCTTTAAATAATTGAAATCTACGAGCACAGATTTAACTCAGAAAGGACTTTTAGACATTATAAATAATCAGAGATCATGCTGTTTTCTCACAATAATTACATATTTTGATGCATATATGTCATTCAGGAGATTTTGAGAATATGCAAGTATCAAGAAATTAATAACATGCATGTTTTTGTTCATATCAACAAAACATTGTGGTAAACTATTTAGTTGTTACATGCCTGTGCTTTATATTTAGGTTAAAAAACTAATTGAAAATTTCCATGAAGTCACAACTAAATTTATTATAGTGTCATGAATCTTAAACTTCTTGTTTGATAATGTTATCAATTATATTTTAAAAAGGACATAAAGACCGTACGTTGACCTATAATGGTTTATTTTTATAAATTGTAACTTGGATGGAAAGTTGTCTCATTGGTACTCATACCATATCTTCCTATATCTTTATAAAGAAAAATCTTTAACATATTCATTTTTCAGGGAAATATTTAACAGAATAAGAATAAGGTAAAAAATTTGTAACCCAGTGTCTCGCTTACTTTTGCTGTTAATCACAGGCTCAACAAAAATGAGGACAAAAATTGATAAAAATATTTCTTTTGATACTATCTTTTGATTGAAAGAAGCTTCTGTCCAAGTCTGGTAAAAATCCAGGATAGTTTATGAATCTAACATATGTGTAAATCTTTAACTGCAGACTGTATGTAATGTTTACTGGAAGAAAAACTAAGTCCACTTGTAAGTAAAAGACAGATAAACAAGTTCAAAAGTTTAACAAAAAGTCCATATAGATACTAGCTTTTGATCATAAACAAGCTTCTGTCCAAGTTTGGTAGAAATCCAGGATAGTTTAAGAAAGTTATTAAAATTTAAAAACTTTAACCACAGACTGAATGTAATGTTTCCTGGCAGAAAAACTAAGTCCATTTATTAGTAAAATACGGAAAAACAAGATTTGTTTTTTTGACATTATTTACTTCTGGAAACTATCTTATGATCATAAACAAGCTTCTGTCCAAGTTTGGTAGAAATACAGGATAGTTTAAGAAAGTTATTAAAATTTCAAAATCTTTAACCACAAAGTGAATATTTGTGGACTCCAGCGCCCACCTCCGAATGTATCTCACTTTTTCGACAAAAATCATTTGTTGATACATCATCTTTGAATTTCCTTAAATATTGTCTTTATATTTGCATGTAAGGAAAACGTTATGGTCAGAAAAAATGAAAAAAACATGATCAAAGTCTTTCCTTTTGTCTAGAAACATGAAGTATGGTTTTAATACTGTTCTTCTTACATGTATCTGATTAAAATGACTTACTTTTTCATGAAACTAACCAAATCTGTCACTTTTCTGCCTCCTGAATATTCAAATGATTCTACACCATTTCTGTAAATAAAAAATAAACGTATATAAAGATATTTATCTTAAAATGAATTAATAAATTTATCTACTTCAAGAAATACCTATTTTTTATCACTAAATTTGCCTATACATTTACATGCATGTAAAGTTTTTCACCATTGTACCCATAGAGAATACTATACAAATAATTATTCACAATGTAGCAATGAATATTAAACAATCTTATTCACGATGTAGCAATTAATATTTGAAATTTTCCATTAAATTTTACATGTAGAATGGTGCAAATGTAGTTTTATTTTTTTGGTGCAAATGAAATTTAACCTTGTGGCGCAAATGAAAGATTAGATTTTTTAACCTGGTGCTCTGCAGGGCGCAGCTTTATACGACCACAGAGGTCGATCCCTGAACAGTTGGGGCAGGTATTGACAAAACATTTAAGCGTGATACAGCTCTGAATTTGGATTGTGATCAAATTTTTGACATTATATGGGTTTTTTACACAAAACAAATGTCAAGATTTTACAAATCAATTAAAGATTTCTTCTTCAAACTTATTTAAATCTAAAATTAAATAGCTGACACAGCATAGGTTTCTGACACAGAATGAATGTGGTCTAATGAACTTAAAAATGTTTTTGCCTTTGAGCAATTCACTATGCTGTTGAATATTAATCCTGTCAAAAAAATGTTTGAAGAAATTTTCTTTTTATTTATGAAATCTGAAATGAGAACAAATATGGACACAACCTTTAAGCTAAAAATATTTTAGAAAAGATAAGGAAAAAAAAACTTCATCAGCAACATTTTATATTGGCAAATTTCCAATGAAGTTATTTATATAAAGTTATTGGCAAATAAAAATAGAAAATGACATCATAGTCATGTCTGGCAAATGTCCAACATACATTATCTAAAAACATTTTAGATAAGATAAGGAAAAAAGCTTCATCAGCAACATTTTATATTGGCAAATTTCCAATGAAGTTATTTACATAAAGTTATTGGCAAATAAAAATAGAAATGACATCATAGTCATGTCTGGCAAATTTCCAACATATATTATCAACTACTATTCTATACAAAGAAAGATAACTCCAATTGAAAATTAATTGCTATTGCACAATATTGTGCAATTAGATATTTCTTGCTATTGTGCAATACTGTGCAATTGAAAATTTCTTGCTATTGCACAATACTTGATATGGAATCCTGATTTGGACCAACTTGAAAACTGGGCCCATAATCAAAAATCAAAGTACATGTTTAGATAAAGCATATCAAATAAGCCCAATAATTTAATTTTTGTTAAAATCAAACTTAGTTTAATTTTGGACCCTTTGGACCTTAATGTAGACCAATTTGAAAACTGGACCAAAAATTAAGAATCTACATACACAGTTAGATTTGGCATATCAAAGAACCCATTTATTTAATTTTTGATGAAATCAAACAAAGTTTAATTTTGGACCCCCATTTGGACAAACTTGAAAACTAGGCCAATAATTAAAAATCTAAGTACATTTTTAAATTCAGCATATCAAAGAACCCCAAGGATTCAATTTTTGTTAAAATCAAACTAAGTTTAATTTTGGACCCTTTGGACCTTAATGTAGACCAATTTGAAAACGGGACCAAAAATTAAGAATCTACATACATAGTTAGATTCGGCATATCAAAGTACCCCAATTATTCAATTTTTGATGAAATCACACAAAGTTCAATTTTGGGACCCTTTGGGCCCTTATTCCTAAACTGTTGGGACCAAAATCCAAAATCAAACCCAACCTTCCTTATATGGTCATAAACCTTGTGTTTAAATTTCATTGATTTCTATTTGCTTATACTAAAGTTATTGTGCGAAAACCAAGAATAATGCTTATTTGGGCCCTTTTTTACCCTTAATTCCTAAACTGTTGGAACCAAAACTCCCAAAATCAATCCCAACCGTCCTTTTGTGGTCATAAACCTTGTGTCAAAATTTCATAGATTTCTATTCACTTAAACTAAAGTTATAGTGCGAAAACCAAGAAAATGCTTATTTGGGCCCTTTTTGGCCTCTAATTCCTAAAATGTTGGGACCAAAACTCCCAAAATCAATCCCAACCTTCCTTTTGTGGTCATAAACCTTGTGTTAAAATTTCATTGATTTCTATTCACTTTTACTAAAGTTAGAGTGCGAAAACTAAAAGTATTAGGACGACGACGACGACGACGCCAACGTGATAGCAATATACGACCGCAAAAATTGGCAATGAATGACCGGTCCATTTATCTATGTCATATGCTAATCTTGAGTGATTAAAAATTAAAATCACACATATGTAATTTAGAATCCTGAAGGAAAATGTATGAATAATACTTACTGAAAATATTTTACTGAAAAGGAAGCAAAAGAAAATATAAATGCAAATACTAGTAAACATAAACATGACGAGCAGAAAATCTTCAAATTTACATATGTTGTTAATAAAACCTGGTCAGATGTTTTTCATGAAAAATATTAGAAAATTGACTTTAACTTTATTGGTAATTACCATTTACCAATGATATTCAAGTCAAATTCATCATTAGTGTTACTTAAATTTCTGTGTTTTGTTGGTTTTAATTCACTATTTTTCTTATCATAACTTAATTCTTAATCTTAATATTATTTAAAGAAAGTAAATATACTGACAATAACCAAAGGAGAGAGAAAAGACAACATATTGTTCAAATAAAACTTCAGGAAATATTTTTTTTTGAACATCTGTACATTCATGGTTTCAAAATTCATGATGCCCAAAAAATTTATTATACTATGAATAACAATGAATTAAAAGTACATCTAAAACATAATGGATCACAATGCCCTAACTGAAGAAATGAGTTTTATCTGTGTAGCTTCCAACTTACTTGTAGGATAACCTTGAACTTTATATTGGCCAGCAATCTGACTGTCTATCGTAGCATCAACGGCAGCTAAAACTCCATCTACCTAAAATCAAAGTTAAAAGTAAATTATTAAATTATTTTCTAAAATTTAAAGTGTCGTTCAAAAGTTATTACTGATAAATTATTACCTGTTTAAATCTGTAAGACCATTTATGAGACTGAGATGGTAAATACCCTAATTCACTTAGACTTCATATGACCAAGATAGCCAGCAAATTGACATCACTAATTGCATAACTACTGGAAAAACTGCTTCACAAACAAATGGTTGTTTCATATTGTCATTGACACGAGAAGTTCAACAACTATATCATATATAGATTAAGGGGCTAACATGTCTTCATCCTCAGTGATTGTGTGAGGTGAATATCTTACAAAAGAATTAGAACAATAGTTTCAATCTTTCTTAAAACAAGAATGTGTCAATGGTACACGATGCTTCACTTGCACTATCATTTTATTTGTTCAGTAGACTGTGAAATTGGGGTCAAAACTCTAATTTGGCATAAAAATTAGAAACATCATATCATAGGAAACATGTGTACTAAGTTTCAAGTTGATTTAACTTTAACTTCATCAAAACCTACCTCAACCAAAACCTTTAACCTGCTACGGGACAGAGAGACAAATGAACGAAAGGACACACAGACCAAAAAACACAATTCCCCTAAGTGTGGAATAAAATGTTAGTTTAATCTTAATAACTTACATTTTGGTCTTTAAGTAAAGAAGCTGCTTCAGCATAAGCTGGTTTCATAGCTTTACAATGTCCACACCCTAAATAAAAAATAATATAAATTACAACTATCACTTCCATGTTAAGGAATATAATTGATATGATGTGTTAATTCAAGACACAAATCATTACTGCACTTGACAATGGAACAGAATAGCATCCTTTTATCTGTTCTTTAACTTGGAGTTGCATTACTTCAGATTAGTTGCCATTTAAACATGTTAAATGCATTTGAACAGTATGCTTTTTTTATAGTGAAAACTGCCATATTTTTAGGTCAGTAGGCAAGAAAAATAAAATTATTTAAAAGCACACTCAAAGAAAGTGCATTAATCTTTCTTTTCCCCTATCAAATACTATACCTCTATGCAAAATTAAATCTTATTTGAATACTTACATGGTGCATAAAACATAACTAGGACGGAGTTATGCTCTTTTAAAAATGAATCAAATGAACTGGTTGTTGGAAAATGTATGTTTCTGTAACCTGTAATTTCCTTCCACTGCTCCTCTGGGGCCTCAGGAGGGGGTTGGGATGGAGCTGCACCAGGATTTTGTGGGTCATTCATAAAGTTGACAAATCTGCCTCCTGTTAAACAAAGTATAAGTGAAAGATAATCTTTATCATACTGCTGTACAAATGAAAACATGTCTTTAATCTTTGAAGTATGATTCATTTTCATATTTCAGACAAAGGACACACTTGTTGCTTTTAGAGCATACACAGTATGCAATTATTCATCCTCAGTTTAATCCAATAAGAAATTAAGAAATACATGTAATATTATGGTCCTGGTTAAAATCATCTGTCATACTCATGATGATTTTTAACTTGTTACCTTATTTTGTTGTCTGTTTTTATATGTTATATCCAGGAAATTATAACTTCATATATAATCATCAATCTAGTACACTTTTTAATGTATGTAAGCGAGATAACTCCATAAAATAGTTTACATACCTCTCTACCTCCCATATAATTCTGTGGATTTTTACCATAGTTAAAGTATTTCAAGGTAGGATATCCTGTTACTTCATTTGTTGTACAGATAGTTGAATGTACTGTACAATCTACTGCTGAAAATGCTACCTGAAATAATGAACAGACATGACAGACGTTTCTCGTTTTTGATATAGATTAGACTGTTAGTTTTCCCTTTTGAATGGTTTTACGCTAGTTATATTTAGGGCCCTTCAAAGTTTGCTGTTCAGTGTTTGTCAAGGCTCCGTGTTGAAGACCGTACTTTGACCTATAATGATTCACTTTTATAAATTGTGACTTGGATGGAAGGTTGTCTTATTGGCACTCATACCACATCTTCTGATATCTATGTACAGACATTGATGTATAATATACAATTCAATACTGAAAAATGGTACCTAAAATGTTGAACAGACAGTGTACAATCCATTGCTACAACTAGAAATATTACCAGACATAGTACAGATAATGATGTATGTACTGTAAAAACACTATGGAGACATTGATGTAAACAAAACAATCCACTGCTGAAAATGCTATTTACATTTATTTCATATAACATCATAGATGAGTTGTTTATAGTATATTCTACAAGATACATTAACTTATGAAAATTCAGATATCTTTAAAGTAATGTTTGTAAAATTTGGTCAATATAGAGCTTGATATACCAGTGTTGAATAGACAGCTATCTATTGTTAAAAATATGATGATTAACTCCTATAGTCAACTGGTTTATTGTGTAGTATTGTGGCTGTTGTATTGATGTTCCTCTACATCTCCTTTTATTCATATGTTAAGGAGGTAGACCTAGGTTAAGGGAAATAACTCTTAAAATCATTAGTACGTTTGTGTCAACCATTTTCAAAAATATATTCTAAGCTTCTAGGTTACATAGATTATTTTCAATCTGTTTCAGGTGAATGCTTAAATTACATTGATGAACTTGACTTTTACAAACGCTTAACTGATTTAAAGAGTTATCTCCCTGAACCAAGGTCTACCCCCTTAAAGTTAAAAAAAGATTGCAAATCTTGCCAATAAGCCCTACCTTTGCATCATCTTTAAACCTAGCTGCCGCTGCCATAAATTCTGGTTTAGCTTTCTTACAATGACCACACCCTGAAGATATATTATATATTGATACATGTATAGCTAAAATAGTGACTGCTGGCATCTGCCACTTTTTAAGGTGATGAGCAGTAATTCAATTTAGTAATTTTTCAATTTATAAAGATGCATAACTCTAGATAAAATAATATTCCCGGTGTCATATGGTATTTTGAACCCCCTAAAAATTGAACCCGGGGTCAAAATACCATGCGGTAAAATGACCCCGGGGTCATTATACCGCATGGTATTTTGACCCCGGGGTCATTTTTCACATATGGTATTTTGAACCCCCTGCGGTATATTGAACCCCCCAGTTTTTGATAAAAAGTATTGCAGATAATCTAATTGTCAATTTATTGGCTATCATTTTTTTTTAATTTAAGGTTCTGAGTAGGGGGGTTCAATATACCGCAGGGGGGTCAAAATACCATGTCTATGTAAAATTTTGCAAAATATCTTTTCCAGTATGCTAAATACATACAAACAATTATTGGAGTATTATTACTATGTTAAGGAATTAAAATAGCTTGAATTTTTGAAATTCAAAGTCTATAGTAGGGGGTTCAATATACCGCAGGGGGGTCAAAATACCATGGCTAAGAAAAATTTTCAAAATATATTTTCCAGCATGTTTAATACATACAAACTACTTATTGGAGTATTATTACTATGTTAAGGAATTAGAATAGCTAGAATTTCTGAAATTTCAAGGTCTATGGTAGGGGGTTCAATATATTGCAGGGGGGTCAAAATACCATGGCTTAGTAAAATTTTCAACATATCTTTTCCAGTATATTAAATACATACAAACTACTTATTGGAGTATTATTATTATGTTAAGGAGTTAGAATAGCTTGAATTTTTTAAATTGAAGGTCTATAGTAGGGGGTTCAATATACCATATGGTATGGGGGTCAAAATACCATGGCAAAGTAAAAATTTCAAAATATCTTTTCAAGCATGTTAAATACATACAAACTTCTAATTGAAATATTATAACTATGTTAAGGAGTTAGAAACGCTAGAATTTCTGAAATTCAAGGTACATGGTAAGGGGTTCAATATACCGCAGGGGGGTCAAAATATCATGGCTAAAATAAAATTAATTTTCAAAATATCTTTTCAAGCATATTTAATACATACAAACTTCTAAGTGAAATATTATAACTATGTTAAGGAGTTAGAAAAGCTAGAATTTCTGAAATTCAAGGTACATGGTAAGGGGTTCAATATACCGCAGGGGGGTCAAAATATCATGGCTAAAATAAAATTAATTTTCAAAATATCTTTTCAAGCATATTTAATACATACAAACTTCTAAGTGAAATATTATAACTATGTTAAGGAGTTAGAAAAGCTAGAATTTTTGAAATTCAAGGTACATGGTAGGGGTTCAATATATCGAGGGGGTCAAAATACCATGGCTATGTAAAATTTTGCAAAATATCTTTTCCAGTATGCTAAATACATACAAACAATTATTGGAGTATTATTACTATGTTAAGGAATTAGAATAGCTTGAATTTTTGAAATTCAAAGTCTATAGTAGGGGGTTCGATATACCGCAGGGGGGTCAAAATACCATGGCTAAGAAAAATTTTCAAAATATATTTTCCAGCATGTTTAATACATACAAACTACTTATTGGAGTATTATTACTATGTTAAGGAATTAGAATAGCTAGAATTTCTGAAATTCAAGGTCTATGGTAGGGGGTTCAATATACCGCAAGGGGGTCAAAATACCATGGCTAAGTAAAATTTTCAAAATATCTTTTCCAGTATGTTAAATACATACAAACTACTTATTGGAGTATTATTACTATGTGCAGGAGTTAGAATAGCTAGAATTTCTGAAATTCAAGGTCTATAGTAGGGGGTTCAATATACCGCAGGGGGGTCAAAATACCATGGCTAAGAACAATTTTCAAAATATATTTTCCAGCATGTTTAATACATACAAACTACTTATTGGAGTATTATTACTATGTTAAGGAATTAGAATAGCTAGAATTTCTGAAATTCAAGGTCTATAGTAGGGGGTTCAATATACCGCAGGGGGGTCAAAATACCATGGCTAAGAACAATTTTCAAAATATATTTTCCAGCATGTTTAATATATACAAACTTCTTATTGGAGTATTATTACTATGTTAAGGAATTAAAATAGCTAGAATTTCTGAAATTCAAGGTCTATGGTAGGGGGTTCAATATACCGCAGGGGGGTCAAAATACCATGGCTAAGTAAAATTTTCAAAATATCTTTTCCAGTATGTTAAATACATACAAACTACTTATTCAAGTATTATTATTATGTTAAGGAGTTAGAATAGCTTGATTTTTTTAAATTGAAGGTCTATAGTAGGGGTTCAATATACCATATGGTATGGGGGTCAAAATACCATGGCAAAGTAAAAATTTCAAAATATCTTTTCAAGCATATTTAATACATACAAACTTCTAATTGAAATTTTATAACTATGTTAAGGAGTTAGAAAAGCTAGAATTTCTGAAATTCAAGGTACATGGTAAGGGGTTCAATATACCGCAGGGGGGTCAAAATATCATGGCTAAAATAAAATTAATTTTCAAAATATCTTTTCAAGCATATTTAATACATACAAACTTCTAAGTGAAATATTATAACTATGTTAAGGAGTTAGAAAAGCTAGAATTTTTGAAATTCAAGGTACATGGTAGGGGGTTCAATATACCGCAGGGGGGTCAAAATACCATGGCTATGTAAAATTTTGCAAAATATTTTTTCCAGTATGCTAAATACATACAAACAATTATTGGAGTATTATTACTATGTTAAGGAATTAGAATAGCTTGAATTTTTGAAATTCAAAGTCTATAGTAGGGGGTTCGATATACCGCAGGGGGGTCAAAATACCATGGCTAAGAAAAATTTTCAAAATATATTTTCCAGCATGTTTAATACATACAAACTACTTATTGGAGTATTATTACTATGTTAAGGAATTAGAATAGCTAGAATTTCTGAAATTCAAGGTCTATGGTAGGGGGTTCAATATACCGCAGGGGGGTCAAAATACCATGGCTAAGTAAAATTTTCAAAATATCTTTTCCAGTATGTTAAATACATACAAACTACTTATTGAAGTATTATTATTATGTTAAGGAGTTAGAATAGCTTGATTTTTTTAAATTGAAGGTCTATAGTAGGGGGTTCAATATACCATATGGTATGGGGGTCAAAATACCATGGCAAAGTAAAAATTTCAAAATATCTTTTCAAGCATATTTAATACATACAAACTTCTAATTGAAATATTATAACTATGTTAAGGAGTTAGAAACGCTAGAATTTCTGAAATTCAAGGTACATGGTAAGGGGTTCAATATACCGCAGGGGGGTCAAAATATCATGGCTAAAATAAAATTAATTTTCAAAATATCTTTTCAAGCATGTTTAATACATACAAACTTCTAAGTGAAATATTATAACTATGTTAAGGAGTTAGAAAAGCTAGAATTTCTGAAATTCAAGGTACATGGTAAGGGGTTCAATATACCGCAGGGGGGTCAAAATATCATGGCTAAAATAAAATTAATTTTCAAAATATCTTTTCAAGCATATTTAATACATACAAACTTCTAAGTGAAATATTATAACTATGTTAAGGAGTTAGAAAAGCTAGAATTTTTGAAATTCAAGGTACATGGTAGGGTGTTCAATATACCGCAGGGGGGTCAAAATACCATGGCTATGTAAAATTTTGCAAAATATCCTTTCCAGTATGCTAAATACATACAAACAATTATTGGAGTATTATTACTATGTTAAGGAATTAGAATAGCTTGAATTTTTGAAATTCAAAGTCTATAGTAGGGGGTTCGATATACCGCAGGGGGGTCAAAATACCATGGCTAAGAAAAATTTTCAAAATATATTTTCCAGCATGTTTAATACATACAAACTACTTATTGGAGTATTATTACTATGTTAAGGAATTAGAATAGCTAGAATTTCTGAAATTCAAGGTCTATGGTAGGGGGTTCAATATACCGCAAGGGGGTCAAAATACCATGGCTAAGTAAAATTTTCAAAATCTCTTTTCCAGTATGTTAAATACATACAAACTACTTATTGGAGTATTATTACTATGTGCAGGAGTTAGAATAGCTAGAATTTCTGAAATTCAAGGTCTATAGTAGGGGGTTCAATATACCGCAGGGGGGTCAAAATACCATGGCTAAGAACAATTTTCAAAATATATTTTCCAGCATGTTTAATACATACAAACTACTTATTGGAGTATTATTACTATGTTAAGGAATTAGAATAGCTAGAATTTCTGAAATTCAAGGTCTATAGTAGGGGGTTCAATATACCGCAGGGGGGTCAAAATACCATGGCTAAGAACAATTTTCAAAATATATTTTCCAGCATGTTTAATACATACAAACTTCTTATTGGAGTATTATTACTATGTTAAGGAATTAGAATAGCTAGAATTTCTGAAATTCAAGGTCTATGGTAGGGGGTTCAATATACCGCAGGGGGGTCAAAATACCATGGCTAAGTAAAATTTTCAAAATATCTTTTCCAGTATGTTAAATACATACAAACTACTTATTGAAGTATTATTATTATGTTAAGGAGTTAGAATAGCTTGATTTTTTTAAATTGAAGGTCTATAGTAGGGGGTTCAATATACCATATGGTATGGGGGTCAAAATACCATGGCAAAGTAAAAATTTCAAAATATCTTTTCAAGCATATTTAATACATACAAACTTCTAATTGAAATATTATAACTATGTTAAGGAGTTAGAAACGCTAGAATTTCTGAAATTCAAGGTACATGGTAAGGGGTTCAATATACCGCAGGGGGTCAAAATATCATGGCTAAAATAAAATTAATTTTCAAAATATCTTTTCAAGCATGTTTAATACATACAAACTTCTAAGTGAAATATTATAACTATGTTAAGGAGTTAGAAAAGCTAGAATTTCTGAAATTCAAGGTACATGGTAAGGGGTTCAATATACCGCAGGGGGGTCAAAATATCATGGCTAAAATAAAATTAATTTTCAAAATATCTTTTCAAGCATATTTAATACATACAAACTTCTAAGTGAAATATTATAACTATGTTAAGGAGTTAGAAAAGCTAGAATTTTTGAAATTCAAGGTACATGGTAGGGTGTTCAATATACCGCAGGGGGGTCAAAATACCATGGCTATGTAAAATTTTGCAAAATATCCTTTCCAGTATGCTAAATACATACAAACAATTATTGGAGTATTATTACTATGTTAAGGAATTAGAATAGCTTGAATTTTTGAAATTCAAAGTCTATAGTAGGGGGTTCGATATACCGCAGGGGGTCAAAATACCATGGCTAAGAAAAATTTTCAAAATATATTTTCCAGCATGTTTAATACATACAAACTACTTATTGGAGTATTATTACTATGTTAAGGAATTAGAATAGCTAGAATTTCTGAAATTCAAGGTCTATGGTAGGGGGTTCAATATACCGCAAGGGGGTCAAAATACCATGGCTAAGTAAAATTTTCAAAATCTCTTTTCCAGTATGTTAAATACATACAAACTACTTATTGGAGTATTATTACTATGTGCAGGAGTTAGAATAGCTAGAATTTCTGAAATTCAAGGTCTATAGTAGGGGGTTCAATATACCGCAGGGGGGTCAAAATACCATGGCTAAGAACAATTTTCAAAATATATTTTCCAGCATGTTTAATACATACAAACTACTTATTGGAGTATTATTACTATGTTAAGGAATTAGAATAGCTAGAATTTCTGAAATTCAAGGTCTATAGTAGGGGGTTCAATATACCGCAGGGGGGTCAAAATACCATGGCTAAGAACAATTTTCAAAATATATTTTCCAGCATGTTTAATACATACAAACTTCTTATTGGAGTATTATTACTATGTTAAGGAATTAGAATAGCTAGAATTTCTGAAATTCAAGGTCTATGGTAGGGGGTTCAATATACCGCAGGGGGGTCAAAATACCATGGCTAAGTAAAATTTTCAAAATATCTTTTCCAGTATGTTAAATACATACAAACTACTTATTGAAGTATTATTATTATGTTAAGGAGTTAGAATAGCTTGATTTTTTTAAATTGAAGGTCTATAGTAGGGGGTTCAATATACCATATGGTATGGGGGTCAAAATACCATGGCAAAGTAAAAATTTCAAAATATCTTTTCAAGCATATTTAATACATACAAACTTCTAATTGAAATATTATAACTATGTTAAGGAGTTAGAAACGCTAGAATTTCTGAAATTCAAGGTACATGGTAAGGGGTTCAATATACCGCAGGGGGGTCAAAATATCATGGCTAAAATAAAATTAATTTTCAAAATATCTTTTCAAGCATGTTTAATACATACAAACTTCTAAGTGAAATATTATAACTATGTTAAGGAGTTAGAAAAGCTAGAATTTCTGAAATTCAAGGTACATGGTAAGGGGTTCAATATACCGCAGGGGGGTCAAAATATCATGGCTAAAATAAAATTAATTTTCAAAATATCTTTTCAAGCATATTTAATACATACAAACTTCTAAGTGAAATATTATAACTATGTTAAGGAGTTAGAAAAGCTAGAATTTTTGAAATTCAAGGTACATGGTAGGGTGTTCAATATACCGCAGGGGGGTCAAAATACCATGGCTATGTAAAATTTTGCAAAATATCCTTTCCAGTATGCTAAATACATACAAACAATTATTGGAGTATTATTACTATGTTAAGGAATTAGAATAGCTTGAATTTTTGAAATTCAAAGTCTATAGTAGGGGGTTCGATATACCGCAGGGGGGTCAAAATACCATGGCTAAGAAAAATTTTCAAAATATATTTTCCAGCATGTTTAATACATACAAACTACTTATTGGAGTATTATTACTATGTTAAGGAATTAGAATAGCTAGAATTTTTGAAATTCAAGGTCTATGGTAGGGGGTTCAATATACCGCAAGGGGGTCAAAATACCATGGCTAAGTAAAATTTTCAAAATCTCTTTTCCAGTATGTTAAATACATACAAACTACTTATTGGAGTATTATTACTATGTGCAGGAGTTAGAATAGCTAGAATTTCTGAAATTCAAGGTCTATAGTAGGGGGTTCAATATACCGCAGGGGGGTCAAAATACCATGGCTAAGAACAATTTTCAAAATTATTTTCCAGCATGTTTAATACATACAAACTACTTATTGGAGTATTATTACTATGTTAAGGAATTAGAATAGCTAGAATTTCTGAAATTCAAGGTCTATAGTAGGGGGTTCAATATACCGCAGGGGGGTCAAAATACCATGGCTAAGAACAATTTTCAAAATATATTTTCCAGCATGTTTAATACATACAAACTTCTTATTGGAGTATTATTACTATGTTAAGGAATTAGAATAGCTAGAATTTCTGAAATTCAAGGTCTATGGTAGGGGGTTCAATATACCGCAGGGGGGTCAAAATACCATGGCTAAGTAAAATTTTCAAAATATCTTTTCCAGTATGTTAAATACATACAAACTACTTATTGAAGTATTATTATTATGTTAAGGAGTTAGAATAGCTTGATTTTTTTAAATTGAAGGTCTATAGTAGGGGGTTCATTATACCATATGGTATGGGGGTCAAAATACCATGGCAAAGTAAAAATTTCAAAATATCTTTTCAAGCATATTTAATACATACAAACTTCTAATTGAAATATTATAACTATGTTAAGGAGTTAGAAACGCTAGAATTTCTGAAATTCAAGGTACATGGTAAGGGGTTCAATATACCGCAGGGGGGTCAAAATATCATGGCTAAAATAAAATTAATTTTCAAAATATCTTTTCAAGCATATTTAATACATACAAACTTCTAAGTGAAATATAATAACTATGTTAAGGAGTTAGAAAAGCTAGAATTTCTGAAATTCAAGGTACATGGTAAGGGGTTCAATATACCGCAGGGGGGTCAAAATATCATGGCTAAAATAAAATTATTTTCAAAATATCTTTTCAAGCATATTTAATACATACAAACTTCTAAGTGGAATATTATAACTATGTTAAGGAGTTAGAAAAGCTAGAATTTTTGAAATTCAAGGTACATGGTAGGGGGTTCAATATACCGCAGGGGGGTCAAAATACCATGGCTATGTAAAATTTTGCAAAATATCTTTTCCAGTATGCTAAATACATACAAACAATTATTGGAGTATTATTACTATGTTAAGGAATTAGAATAGCTTGAATTTTTGATATTCAAAGTCTATAGTAGGGGGTTCGATATACCGCAGGGGGGTCAAAATACCATGGCTAAGAAAAATTTTCAAAATATATTTTCCAGCATGTTTAATACATACAAACTACTTATTGGAGTATTATTACTATGTTAAGGAATTAGAATAGCTAGAATTTCTGAAATTCAAGGTCTATGGTAGGGGGTTCAATATACCGCAGGGGGGTCAAAATACCATGGCTAAGTAAAATTTTCAAAATATCTTTTCCAGTATGTTAAATACATACAAACTACTTATTGAAGTATTATTATTATGTTAAGGAGTTAGAATAGCTTGATTTTTTTAAATTGAAGGTCTATAGTAGGGGGTTCAATATACCATATGGTATGGGGGTCAAAATACCATGGCAAAGTAAAAATTTCAAAATATCTTTTCAAGCATATTTAATACATACAAACTTCTAATTGAAATATTATAACTATGTTAGGAGTTAGAAAAGCTAGAATTTCTAAAATTCAAGGTACATGGTAAGGGGTTCAATATATCGCAGGGGGGTCAAAATACCATGGCTAAGTAAAATTTTCAAAATATCTTTTCCAGTATGTTAAATACATACAAACTACTTATTGAAGTATTATTATTATGTTAAGGAGTTAGAATAGCTTGAATTTTTTAAATTGAAGGTCTATAGTAGGGGGTTCAATATACCATATGGTATGGGGGTCAAAATACCATGGCAAAGTAAAAATTTCAAAATATCTTTTCAAGCATATTTAATACATACAAACTTCTAATTGAAATATTATAACTATGTTAAGGAGTTAGAAACGCTAGAATTTCTGAAATTCAAGGTACATGGTAAGGGGTTCAATATACCGCAGGGGGGTCAAAATATCATGGCTAAAATAAAATTAATTTTCAAAATATCTTTTCAAGCATATTTAATACATACAAACTTCTAATTGAAATATTATAACTATGTTAAGGAGTTAGAAAAGCTAGAATTTCTGAAATTCAAGGTACATGGTAAGGGGTTCAATATACCGCAGGGGGGTCAAAATATCATGGCTAAAATAAAATTATTTTCAAAATATCTTTTCAAGCATATTTAATACATACAAACTTCTAAGTGGAATATTATAACTATGTTAAGGAGTTAGAAAAGCTAGAATTTTTGAAATTCAAGGTACATGGTAGGGGGTTCAATATACCGCAGGGGGGTCAAAATACCATGGCTATGTAAACTTTTGCAAAATATCTTTTCCAGTATGCTAAATACATACAAACAATTATTGGAGTATTATTACTATGTTAAGGAATTAGAATAGCTTGAATTTTTGATATTCAAAGTCTATAGTAGGGGGTTCGATATACCGCAGGGGGGTCAAAATACCATGGCTAAGAAAAATTTTCAAAATATATTTTCCAGCATGTTTAATACATACAAACTACTTATTGGAGTATTATTACTATGTTAAGGAATTAGAATAGCTAGAATTTCTGAAATTCAAGGTCTATGGTAGGGGGTTCAATATACCGCAGGGGGGTCAAAATACCATGGCTAAGTAAAATTTTCAAAATATCTTTTCCAGTATGTTAAATACATACAAACTACTTATTGAAGTATTATTATTATGTTAAGGAGTTAGAATAGCTTGATTTTTTTAAATTGAAGGTCTATAGTAGGGGGTTCAATATACCATATGGTATGGGGGTCAAAATACCATGGCAAAGTAAAAATTTCAAAATATCTTTTCAAGCATATTTAATACATACAAACTTCTAATTGAAATATTATAACTATGTTAAGGAGTTAGAAAAGCTAGAATTTCTGAAATTCAAGGTACATGGTAAGGGGTTCAATATATCGCAGGGGGGTCAAAATACCATGGCTAAGTAAAATTTTCAAAATATCTTTTCCAGTATGTTAAATACATACAAACTACTTATTGAAGTATTATTATTATGTTAAGGAGTTAGAATAGCTTGAATTTTTTAAATTGAAGGTCTATAGTAGGGGGTTCAATATACCATATGGTATGGGGGTCAAAATACCATGGCAAAGTAAAAAATTCAAAATATCTTTTCAAGCATATTTAATACATACAAACTTCTAATTGAAATATTATAACTATGTTAAGGAGTTAGAAAAGCTAGAATTTCTGAAATTCAAGGTACATGGTAAGGGGTTCAATATACCGCAGGGGGGTCAAAATACCATGGCTAAGAAAAATTTTCAAAATATATTTTCCGGCATGTTTAATACATACAAACTACTTATTGGAGTATTATTACTATGTTAAGGAATTAGAATAGCTAGAATTTCTGAAATTCAAGGTCTATGGAAGGGGGTTCAATATACCGCAGGGGGGTCAAAATACCATGGCCAAGTAAACTTTTTAAAATATCTTTTCCAGTATGTTAAATACATACAAACTACTTATTGGAGTATTATTACTATGTTAAGGAATTAGAATAGCTAGAATTTCTGAAATTCAAGGTCTATGGTAGGGGGTTCAATATACCGCAGGGGGGTCAAAATACCATGGCTAAGTAAAATTTTCAAAATATCTTTTCCAGTATGTTAAATACATACAAACTACTTATTGAAGTATTATTATTATGTTAAGGAGTTAGAATAGCTTGATTTTTTTAAATTGAAGGTCTATAGTAGGGGGTTCAATATACCATATGGTATGGGGGTCAAAATACCATGGCAAAGTAAAAATTTCAAAATATCTTTTCAAGCATATTTAATACATACAAAATTCTAATTGAAATATTATAACTATGTTAAGGAGTTAGAAAAGCTAGAATTTCTGAAATTCAAGGTACATGGTAAGGGGTTCAATATATCGCAGGGGGGTCAAAATACCATGGCTAAGTAAAATTTTCAAAATATCTTTTCCAGTATGTTAAATACATACAAACTACTTATTGAAGTATTATTATTATGTTAAGGAGTTAGAATAGCTTGAATTTTTTAAATTGAAGGTCTATAGTAGGGGGTTCAATATACCATATGGTATGGGGGTCAAAATACCATGGCAAAGTAAAAAATTCAAAATATCTTTTCAAGCATATTTAATACATACAAACTTCTAATTGAAATATTATAACTATGTTAAGGAGTTAGAAAAGCTAGAATTTCTGAAATTCAAGGTACATGGTAAGGGGTTCAATATACCGCAGGGGGGTCAAAATACCATGGCTAAGAAAAATTTTCAAAATATATTTTCCAGCATGTTTAATACATACAAACTACTTATTGGAGTATTATTACTATGTTAAGGAATTAGAATAGCTAGAATTTCTGAAATTCAAGGTCTATGGAAGGGGGTTCAATATACCGCAGGGGGGTCAAAATACCATGGCCAAGTAAAATTTTCAAAATATCTTTTCCAGTATGTTAAATACATACAAACTACTTATTGGAGTATTATTACTAAGTGCAGGAGTTAAAATAGCTAGAATTTCTGAAATTCAAGGTCTATAGTAGGGGGTTCAATATACCGCAGGGGAGTCAAAATACCATGGCTAAGAAAAAATTTCAAAATATATTTTCAAGCATGTTTAATACATACAAACTACTTATTGGAGTATTATTACTATGTTAAGGAGTTGGAATAGCTTGAATTTTTTTAATTGAAGGTCTACAGTAGGGGGTTCAATATACTGCAGGGGGGTCAAAATACCATGGCTAAGTAAAATTTTCAAAATATCTTTTCCAGTATGTTAAATACATGCAAACTACTTATTGGAGTATTATTACCATGTTAACGAGTTAGAATAGCTTGATTTTTTTAAATTGAAGGTCTATAGTAGGGGGTTCAATATACCGCAGGGGGGTCAAAATACCATGGCTAACATAAAATTTTCAAAATATCTTTTCCAGTATGTTAAATACATACAAACTACTTATTGGAGTATTATTACTATGTTAAGGAGTTAGAATAGCTTGAATTTTTGAAATTTTTTGACACCCCTGCAGTATATTGAACCCCCTACTATAGACCTTGAATTTCAAAAATCCAAGCTCTTCTAACTCCTAAACATAGTAATTATACTCCAATAAGTAGTTTGTATGTATTTTACATACTGGAAAAGATATTTTAAATTTTTTACTTAGCCATGGTATTTTGACCCCCCTGCCGTATATTGAACCCCTACTATAGACCTTGAATTTCGGAAATTCTAGCTATTCTAACTCCTTTACATAGTAATTATACTGCAATAAGTAATTTGTATGTATTAATCATGCTGGAAAAGATATTTTGAAAATTTTACTTAGCCATGGTATTTTGACCCCCTGCGGTATATTGAACCCCCTACTATAGACCTTTAATTTCTAATATTCTAGCTACTGCAATTCCTTTTACATAGTATATATATACTCAAATAAGTGGTTTGTATGTATTTTAGTTGCTTGAAAAGATAATTTGAAAATTTTACTTAGCCATATGATATTTTGACCCCCATACCATGGTATATTGAACCCCCTACTATGGACATTTAATTTTAAAAAATTCTAGCTATTCTAACTCCTTAACATGGTAATAATACTCCAATGAGTAGTTTGTATGTATTAAATATGCTGGAAAAGATATTTTGAAAATTTTACCTAGTCATGGTATTTTGACCCTCCTGTGGTTTATTGAACCCCCTACTATAGACCTTAAATTTATCAATCTATTCTAACTCCTTATCATAGTAATAATACTCCAATAAGTAGTTTGTATGTATTTTACATACTGGAAAAGATATTTTAAAAATTTTACCTAGCCATGGTATTTTGACCCCCCTGCGGTATATTGAACCCCCTACTATGACCTTGAATTTCAAAAATCCAAGCTATTCTAACTCCTAAACATAGTAATAATACTCCAATAAGTAGTTTGTATGTATTTTACATACTGGAAAAGATATTTTAAAATTTTTACTTAGCCATGGTATTTTGACCCCCCTGCAGTATATTGAACCCCCTACTATAGAGCTTGAATTTCGAAAATTCTAGCTATTCTAACTCCTTTACATAGTAATTATACTGCAATAAGTAATTTGTATGTACATTTATTAATCATGCTGGAAAAGATATTTTGAAAATTTTACTTAGCCATGGTATTTTGACCCCCTGCGGTATATTGAACCCCCTACTATAGACCTTTAATTTCTAATATTCTAGCTGCTGCAATTCCTTTTACATAGTATATATACTCAAATAAGTGGTTTGTATGTATTTTAGTTGCTTGAAAAGATAATTTGAAAATTTTACTAAGCCATGGTATTTTGACCCTAATTACACCTTATATAAGAAAGCAAGATTTGATTGGTTGATAGCCAGTGTAATTTTCGCATATTCTAATATGTTTTCCTCATTTCAAACGAATTTGCCTGTTTTTCACCACTGCCGGTGAATTTGCCTCAAATACCATGGTATTTGCCATTTTGGATATTCCTTTTTTACCCTCGCGAGCAGCTTCCCGCCAAAGATTTCGGATATGACGTTACATAATGAAAGCGAGCTAACGCGTATTAGAACATGTATAATTCCCGCGGTTCTATGATAATATTCACTTATACCCTAAATTATGCATAAACATGTTTATGAATTGCAGCTTGATAGTATTTATCTGCACATGTACAGAGAGTTTCAATCCAAATCTATTCGGTGTAATTAAACAGATATATCATGTTATGGAGGGGTATTTGCGAAAATACCAGTCTTGGGACAGAATTTCCCTCGCCTGGCGGCTCTGGAAATTTCACAGCCCCTTGACTGGTATTTTTCGCAAATACCCCTCCATAACATGATATATCTGTTCACCATACCATGGTATATTGAACCCCCTACTATGGACATTTAATTTAAAAAATTCGAGCTATTCTAACTCCTTAACATAGTGATCATTCTCCAATAATTAGTTTGTATGTATTTTGCTTGCTTTGAAAGATATTTTGAAAATTTTACCTTGCCATGGTATTTTGACCCCCTACCATGGTATAATGAACCCCCTACTATAGGCCTTGAATTTCAAAATTTTAGCTGTTAAGTCTCCTTTACATAGTTATTATACTCCAAATAGTAGTTTGAATGTATTTACCATGCTGGAAAAGATGTTTAGAAAATTTTACTTTGCCATGTTATTTTGACCCCCTACCATGGTAAATTGAACCCCCTACTATACATCTAAAGACCTTTAATGCTAAAATATCTAGCTACTGTAACTCTTTTTCATATTTATTATACTCCAATAAGAAGTTTGTATTTATTTTAGTAGCTTGAAAAGATGTTTTGAAAATTTTACTTTTAGATTAACTGAGCCATGGTAATTTGACCCCCTCCCCCTTTTTTTACCATGGAGAATCTACCATTCTATATAAATATTACAAATTTCAAAAAATTAAAGTGTCCAAGCTACATGGTCTAGTAATAATGCTTTTAGAAGTTTTTTGATTGAAATTTTGTTGGTTAAGACTTCAGAGCACTTATACCAAGCAAATATTTTTCTTTTAACCAATCATTGAAAATTGACCTCCCCTTCTTGTATTAATGATTTTTAATATTTGATTAGCTTTTATATAATGTTAAATGTTTTATTAATCATCTAGAATGAAAAAACAGGGGGTTCAATTTACCATGGGGTTCAATTTTCCATACAGGGGGGGTTCAATTTACCAGGGGGGGGTTCAATTTACCATAGCGGAATTTTGACCCCGGGGTCATTTTACCATGGGGTTCAAAATACCATATGACACCGGGAATAATCATTAAAGAATTTATAGTTGATCTTCATTCTTATGGTTATGCTTGAAATCATCTGTCATTAATCTAGACTCATGGCAGTTTTTGGCTTGTTGACTTGTTTGGCATAACTCTAGAACCGTTAAAATGACTCCACCAAAATTCAAACTTGATTTATGTTTTGGGGTTTTTAGCATTTCGTATAAGTTTTATAACACTATGTAGAGGCAAAGTAAAGTTAGAGAAAGGAAACCAATTTGGGATGTACGTTTGGACAGACAGAAGGACAGTCAGACCGACAAGGGTTAAACTTAATGTCCCCTCTGCTATGGCGGGGGAATTAAAAAAGTTGTAATTTCAGAACAGAGTTAATTTTCAAAGTAAAATTTTCTTACATGGAGCATAAAACATAACTAAAGCATGTTTTTTCTTCTTGAGAACAGATTTATAAGTATCATCACTAAGATGTAAGACATCACTTTCCACTTCTTCCCATTTAGCCTCTGGTGGTGGTGGTGGTGGGGGTTCCTTTGGACTGAAATATAAAACATAAAATATACTTAAGATAGTTTTGAACAAACGTATTGAAGTATTCAAAATTCTTTTACAGACTAAAGAAGAGATTTTCTGTCAATTAGAAATGTTTAATTCTCTTTCAAATTGATTGGAAAAAAGTGGTATGTTACATTTCTGCTGTCCAGCATTCAGTCTTTCCTTTTCTTTGAATTTGCTACTCAAATAAGTGATTTTATCACTTATTTCAGTAAGCCCCCTGACTGTTAATGGACATCAACATTTTCACTTTTATTTTATTCAATCATTTTGACAATCATGAAAATAAGGGTATTATATGCAACAAAAAAGTGTTTTGTATTATTTCACTAATTGGTAAATTTAAAAAGTCTGTATCAAAACCAAAACATATAAGGAACAGAAGGTTTGGAAATGGCAGTAACAATTTTGTTTGTCAGTTCTAATTGTTCAATAACAAGGGTTTTAAAAATTACTTACTCTTTCATAAATGCAAGAATTTTTTCTCCTGTCCTTTCATTAAAATCAAAGGCAAATTCACCATCCCTATAAAAATAAAATCATAATACAGTACATGTATTAGGGATGTATACAGATGGAATAACAGGCCTCTGGCCTTTGTTGGTGTTGTATGATTTTTTATTTTAGTTTCTTGTGTATAATTCGGAGTTTAGTATGACGTCCATTATCACTGTACTGGTATACATATTTTTTAAGGGGCCTGCTGAAGGACCCTACGGGTGTGGGAGTTTCTCGCTACATTGAAGACCCATTGGTGGCCTTCGGCTCTTGTCTGCTCTATGGTCTGGTTGTTGTCACTTTGACACATTTCCCATTTCCTTTCTCAATTTTATGCATATAAAATGTAGCATTAAAATGGGAAATTTTTCATGAAAAACATTCAAAATACAATGTACTAGAATATCTTTTTTATGAAATATAGTATTAAAGTATTTTTCAAAGAAAAATATCCTTTTAGTCACAAACATGTACAAATCAAAACCAAAGTATATATACCAAAATATTTTTGAATGAAATATAGTAAGTATTTAAAAAAAATTTAAATATAGTAAGTATTTTCAAAGAAAAAACATTCTTTTACTTATAAACATGCACATAAGGAAATCAAACTACAATGTATATATATCAAAAATATTTCATAAAAATGTGAAACTTTAATAAAAAACAGGAACGTTATGATGATGAACCTTTTTATTTAAGATTTACATCGCATTACATTAATTTAATAGCATAATTATATAAGCCACCTTAAAATAAAAACATTAAAGAAAGAAAATTAAGAATAAATACTTACTTGAAATATTTAACTGAAAAGATGAAATAACAATGATTCAGTAAATTAGTACAGTTAGAAGTAAATAATCTATTTTACAGGATTAGCAAGTAAATGAAGATTTGATTTAACACCACTTTTAAGCACCACTTTTGGGCTATTTCGTGGCCGCCAGTTTTTAAACATGAATGAAGCCAGAGTGGCCAGGGAAAACCATCAGCCTTAGGTAAGAAAACTGACCATAGTAGTCAATTGAGATTGATGTCAAGTGCACGCTCACGAGTGTGGTAAAGGAAAATGAATAAGAACTATATTAGAAACATACTGTAAATACAATTTTTTTTGGTCAAAAATGCTATTTAAATTTATAATCTTCAAATTTCATATTTATAAAAACATTGCAAAAAATTCTATAGTTATAAGTGCTAAAACATTTGTATGAGTTCAAATTATAAAAGCCAAACATTTGATTTTAGTGAATGACTTATAAATCTATCGACTTTGGTATTTTTCCTGAACAAATTAACTACACAAAGGAAAATATATTATGCCTAATTTGTGTTTTCAAGAACTATACATGACATTAGAATAACATTATAATGAAATATAAAGTACCTGTGGGGAATCCCTGAATTTTATATCTATCTGAAACAGTTTTATGTTGTGTAGCATCTACAGCTGCTAAAGTTCCTTCAATCTGTAATAATAATTACATGCATTATAAAAACATTGTACATACACAATTTTGAATATGTAAATGTTTTAGTGTGTAAGTGTGTTTGGTACTGTAAACCAACTTATTTTTCTGAATGCTTTATTTGTGTTTGGCCTGTAAAAGTCTTCTTTGCACCAAGTTATTTTATCAGTTTTATAACATAGGTAATGTATTTAAGCATGGAAATATCAAAGTATCAAATTTCCAAATTTTCCAAATGAAGTGAAAGTTTGAATATGTATTTTTTTTTATATTATTTACATAATATTCAAAAGAATTTTTTGGTTTTACTTATTATACTCAAAATAACTTGATTGTTATTTACTGAAGTTTGCTGTATTCAAAGTAATTGTAAATATATATTTAATATCTTTGTATTAAAATGAGCAGTGTGATGCAGGATCTGCTAACCCTTCATGAGCACCTGAGATCACTCCCAGTTTCTAGTGGAGTTTGTGTTGCTAAGTCTGTATTTTCTATGTTGTGTTTTATGTACTTTAATGTTGTTTGTCTTTTTCTTTTTTATTCATGATGTTGTCAGTTTATTTGTAATTTATGAGTTTGAGTGTCCCTCTGGTATCTTTTACCTCTCTTTTATAATATAATTTTAAAAAAAATGAAGTTGTTTTTACTTACACCTTGTTCTTTCATCTTACTAGCTGTTTCTGTATATTCTGGCTTCATCTGCTTACAATGACCACACCCTATAATGAACAGATTATTTAAACAATTATAAAGAACACTCATTCCTGTTGACTTTACTGTTAACCAATTTATTTTCATGGATACTTTTTTTAATTTCCTGCTTAACCCTTCGTTTCCACATCACAGTGCATTATTTTCACTATTTTAATATCCTTGATATTAAGGGAGGATCTAAGTTTTACCTATTTACTGCCATCTATATTCTTCTAGCAAAAATTGTGAAAAATTAAAAGCTTAGTTGGTTTCAAAAATACTAAATGTATAAGAGGACGAAAGATACCAGAGGGACAGTCAAACTCATAAATCGATAATGTAACTGATGGTTGAGGCATTTCATCTAATATTATCTATATCCCAAATTGCAATACATTTCTTATGTTCAACAATATTCAGTGCGATATTAGCAAGTGATAACACACATACTCTAATTTGTAAATCCATCCTGAAATGTGACATCAAATTGTGGCATTACCCATACAACCAAGGACAAGGACAATTTGCATTAGTCTTCATTGCCATCTAAGAACATTTATTAACTAATTAAGTCACACAAAGAGTATGCTTACCATAACAGAAACTGGTCATAAATAATTAATATAGAATTTGTTATAGGAATATATATGTAACCTCCTATTGTTTTCGAAAAAAAGTTTGGAACATCCCCTCTTAAAAGATACAAATAATATAAAGGTTTATTAATTTTGAATAAACTCTATAACCCTTCCAATAATCCTACTTAAAAGGAGCATAAACACATGACTAAGACATTTAAGGCTTGCCATAATTTTACTTACAAGGGGCATACAAACATGACTGAGACATTTAAGGCTTCCTATAATTACTTGAATGGAGCATAAAACATGACTAAGACATTTAATGCTTCCTATAATTACTTACATAGAGCATAAAACATGACTAAGACATTTAAGGCTTCCTATAATTACTTACAAGGAGCATAAAACATGACTAAGACATTTAAGGTTGCTTCCTATAATTACTTACATGGAACATAAAACATGACTAAGACATTTAAGGCTTCCTATAATTACTTACAAGGAGCATAAAACATGACTAAGACTGATGGATTGTTTTTTAAGTAATCATCGTAGGTACTGTCTGTTAAATGTACAACATCTGATTCCTCATCAGCCCATTCGGCTTCTTTTTTCTTCTCTGCTGGGGGTTTAGGACTGCGAAACAAAAATATGATTATTTCTATAATGAATTCTTGTAGATAAAAAGAGAAGAAAATTGAAGATTTACTTTTACTGGTGTATTATTATAAATCATATATGTCCTTTCTCATTTTTGTTTTGATAGGATCTTGTAAATGGAGTGTCCCAAATAACCAGTTACAAGAAAATTGGTTAGCATGTTTATAGTTTTCAGTGTAAATTTTTTCTATCAAGAGAACTTTCTTTTCTTTTGTTTCATGTTTTATATGTGCATTTCAATTGTTTTGTATATATTGTTTTATATTTAGTTAAACACCCATCAGAGCTTATGTTTATTTGTTTTATACTATTCTGTATGTAGATAATCAATGTTTATGTCTATGTATCAATGTCTATGTATCAGATCCCCTTTTCAATTATTTTAGATCCAGATTGGCAGAATTTCTGATGAAGTAAAATTCTTTTTCTTATTTTCATTTCACCTCTATTTTTTATTTTTTGACATTTTGGAATAGGATTTGTTGAAATTTCATCTACTAATTAAGAGAACCTAATATATCTAAAACAATAGTGCTTTCCTACAGCTCTGTGAAATAAGCTAACACAATTGTACTTTACTTACTCTAAACACCATTCTATGATTGAATCTTTGGTATTTTCACCTCCATATAAAAATTTCTTCTTGCCATTTCTGTAAACAAAACAAAACTTATTCATTAATTTCAAAGTATTAAGTCAATATCCAATGAGAACCCAATATGCTGTACATTTTCAATCATTAATATTACAAAAGGAAAACTCCTTATATTTAAAAAGAATACTCATTGATTAACTTTTTTCCACATGTTTGATCTTCTACATTAATTTACTAGTGTCTTTACTTTTGACCAAAAAAAGGAGCAACACAACTTGTGTACTGTAACAGGTAGGTCACAAATTGGATCTACTTATTGACAACATATCATTCTCTTCATTAAATTAAATATATACATAAAGGCAACAAACAGCCAGTCAGCCGACAATGATACATGACAAAGTCATGGTAATATCAAACTGTTTCCATATACAGAACAAAAGAAAAAGCTAACTTAAGTGTGTGTGGCTAACCTGGTGAGAATGCATATAACCCCAATGTGAAGTGAAAGAATATAAAATTTTTAAATAAAAGGAAATTTAGCCCACCATTTAAATATGAAAATTGTTTAGCAAACCAAGCTATTTGTAAAATAAAAACAAATATTTGTCAAATTCGGTTATTGTCTCTTTCAACAAGGAATATAACTCTGGAATGAATTAGTGGTTTCTGAAAATTTGTTCATACATACTAGGAAACCTCAAATCTGTTTCAAAGCTAAATAATAAAAACTATTTGAAGTGACCAAACATAATGCTGATGTAATGTTAGTATTTATTTCATTATAAGATTTTAAAGACAGAAAAATCAACGGGTCATTATGAAGCAAGTTGAAAGAATGTTTATCCTTGTTATAAACTGATTCAATTCTAGAGATAACAAATTTGTAGTGCGAGAATTAATTTAACATTTTTCAATGTTGATACACAATTTCTGAGATTACTTCCAATTGCAGAATTCTTGAAATAGAAATGTCTACAAATATTCCATCTAATTTAAAAAGTTATCATTCATATGAAAAACTTATAAGAGTCACCGATCTGATAAAGGTCACCGATCTGTTAACTAATTTAAATTAGAAAAAAATGTAGCTTATTTAGTGTATTCATCTGTGTAAAACATGGTTGTGGATGGTACACTGTTCATGTAACTGTAATTTCTGTAACTACTTAATACTGTTATAGACTCAAAACACATGAAACAATATCAAATATTTGGTAAATGAGGAGAATAAATATTACAGATATCAAAGCAAACAAATAATATGACTTGTCATATGCATGTTTAACCGCCTTTTTATGTGTCTAAGAAATCAAACATGTAATATCTTCAAGGATATATAATTTAATCATTTTTTTTTCAATATATTGATTGATTGATTGATTGTTGGTTGCTTAACGTCCAGTGGTTTTTCAATATAAATGAATTCTTTAATCTAAATTATTAAAACATAGCAAGTGTTGTTTATAATATTAAAATTTAGTGCAAAACCTTCAAGAAACATGACCCAATAACTAAATAAAAATATACCAATTTTGAAAACAAAAATATCATCTGTGCAGCATGCTGACAACAGAAATCTATTTCCATCAAAATATTTAAAACATAACAACAACTAAAATGCAAATAAATGATTCTTACTTGATAAGCTGCATAATGAACAAATGCTTGAAACAAAGTTATGTCAAAACAAATGTAAAATTCTACATCATAAAACAACAATGAAAATTCTGATTTTCCAAACTTGTCAATTTTGTTCCTTTAAAAAATCAGGAAACTTTTAGAACATAGCTATAACTGAAGGAACAAAATAGTAACTCACATCTACAAATCAAGATACAGTACAAATGCATACCAAATATTGTTGACTTAATATTAGTGGTTCATCTTATACTGAACTTAACACACATTTTCATGTGTTAACTATGCAAACGTTGGAAAGTAAGCAATTCTTGGAAATGTGAGGTGCAAATGATTTATCATTAGTGGTTCATTCTAAAGTATAATTGACACAGCGACGACAGCCGTCCCTGCCAGAAAACAGCATGCCTTAGTCTATCTTTTTGGACTTCATTGAGGTGAGACAATAATGTACCATTAAGCAATACTATAAATAGCCTTTGTATCAAAGCAAAATAATTTATGAAAAGATGTCATATTCTTTCCTATTTCCATACAACATTAACATGATTAAGGAAAATTAAGTTACTAAAAGCCAAAGTGAAGATTGCATACTGTAAACCAACTTATTTTAGCGAACAATCTATTTTGGTGAATATCACAAGTAGACAAATAATCTGTTTGAAATTAAATTGTCCAGAATATGTGAAACTTGGATCTTTCCTTGTATAAATAGATCAAGAATATAATAATATTGCGAAAAAATTAATTAGTGCTAAGTTGGCTAGAGAGACTTTTACACTAAATATAGTATGCATGAAAATAATTTGGTTTACAGTAGTTTTATACTACTGCTACTTTTAGTAAGAAATATATATATTTAGTGACAAGATTGTGAACAAGATACTATAAGTAAAAGTGATATTCTTAAGCTGTGTGCAAAAGTACATACTCAAAATAGTAGATAGTTGGAAAACCTGTTATGTTATATTCAGCACGTAGGGGCATCTGATGAGGCTTATCTACATCAATACCAGCAAGCGCCTGTAAACAAATAAAATAGAAATAAATAAGAATACACTAAAAAGTAATTACAATATCAACAAGAGTGCACACACAGAAATGTCTCGCCTTCTTTACTAATCATTGATAGTATGTTGATACTCCTAAATATAAAGCTTTATTACGACTGTCATATAGACTTAACATGAACCATGAAAATGAGAACCATATGCCAGGCAGACATGTACAGCTAACAATGCTTCAATACAACAAATAGAGTTGACCTATTGCTTATAGTTTAAGAAAATAGACCAAAACACAAAAACTTAACACTGAGCAATGAACCTTGAAAACCAGGTCAAGGTCAAATAAAACCTGCACGACTGACATATAGATCATAAAATATTTCCATACACAAAATATAGTTGACCTATGACATATAATATTAGATAAAAAGACCAAAACTCAAAAACTTAATTTTGACCACTGAACCATGAAAATGAGGTCAAGGTCAGATGACATCTGCCTGCTAGACATGTACACCTTACAATCATTTCATACAACAAATATAGTAAACCTATTGCATAAAGTATGAGAAAAACAGACCAAAACACAAAAACTTAACTATAACCACTGAACCATGAAAATGAGGTCAAGGTCAGATGACATCTGCCCGCTAGACATGTACACCTTACAGTCCTTCCATACACCAAATATACTAGACCTATTGCTTATAGTATCTGAGATATGGACTTGACCACCAAAACTTAACCTTGTTCACTGATCCATGAAATGAGGTTGAGGTCAAGTGAAAACTGTCTGACGGGCATGAGGACCTTGCAAGTACCGCACATACTAAATATAGTTATCCTATTACTTACAGTAAGAGAGAATTTAACATTGCAAAAAATCTGAACTTTTTTTTCAAGTGGTCACTGAACCATGAAAATGAGGTCAAGGACAATGGACATGTGACTGACGGAAACTTCGTAACATGAGGCATCTATATACAAAATATGAAGCATCCAGGTCTTCCACCTTCTAAAATATATAGCTTTTAAGAAGTGAGCTAACACCGCCGTCGCCGTAGCCGCCGGATCACTATCCCTATGTCGAGCTTTCTGCAACTTTTGTTGCAGGCTCGACAAAAACCATAGGATAAAATTCAAATATAATGGCCCACGCCATATGAAAATTTCGAACAAGTCAATGGCTTGAACAAATAATTTCTTAAATGCATGTATATCAATACATTTTACTACCAGAAAATTATTTTTTTTCAGTTGAGCTTAAATTGTTGTTGATGGCATATTTTTGATTGTTTTATTCTTAGAATTTTTTAGAATGGAGAAGATATAGTGCTCAACATATTGTATAGACAACTTTTTATATATTTTTGAAAATCTGTATGCTGGCATCTAGATTTGTTTTGGTTATTTGTGTATCTGGTTTGCTGTATCATTGACATAAACCCCATACATGCCATACATTGTTCTAATCATAAAACAATAAAACAAAATCTATCTACTTTTTTCAATATTACCCACCACTTTTCCTTTAAGTTCTGTGGCTGCAGCAGAAAAATCTGGTTTCATTCTCTTACAGAATCCACACCCTGCAATATGGTGAATTAATTAATTTATAATAATAGTACTATTGATGTATTGACAAAGGAGTTTTCTTCCATTTGGAAAATTTTTACTATAAATAAACAAATAATAATTTTTAACTGTAATCATGACAATGAGCTCTAATTAGAACTGTTTAAAAATAAATTAGCAACAGGTGACAGGTTAAAAGATAAATGTTTCTCACTGTAATATGCAGTGAGATTCTTCATGTAATTTAGTGAAATTGTCTTTGTAGGCAAGGTTTTTGTTCTTTGTATAAAATTTTATAAACCAATTTTTCTATACTTACATGGAGCATAAAACATAGCTAGTATTTTCTTCTTTTGCTTCAATAGTTTACCAAATTGCTGAAAAATACAACAATATTTATTATATCAAATGGTCAATTTGTACTGGATCCTATTCAATTTGTTTATAAATAACAGGAGGTATAAATAGCTTAACTTGTGTACATGGTTTTCATTAATTGGCTTGCTGCCAGGAAAACTGTAGAAGAAATATATCCTTTGAAAATATTTTAGCTAACCACAGTGTGAATTACTGTTTCTCTAACTTTTGTGCTATTTTCACATTTCTTCAGCAGTGTGAGAAAATGTTTCTCCTCACTAGTGAGGCAAATGATTAGATGAAATTTGATTATGACGTCAAAATTTCTTGGTTTCTTCTGAATTTTCCCATTGTGACGTCATGAAAAAAGGCGACCATGCCTGATGATGTCGCATATAAAGAGCACAACTTTCTAAAAATCTTTGAAAAAGAAGTGAAAAAATCATTAGAGAAATAGATTCCGACACTATAACTTGTGTATTACGATATTTTTTATATAGATTAGACCGTTGGTATCCCTGTTTGAATGGTTTTTTCACTAGTCATTTTTGGGGCCCTTTAATAGCTTGCTGTTTGCATGAGCCAAGGCTGTGTGTTGAAGACCATACTTTGACTAATAATGGTTTACCTTTTTTAATTGTGACTTGGATGGAGAGTTGTCTACATGGCACTCATACCTCCTCCTCTTATATCTATGCCATGCAATACTTATTTTATAAATCTAATCAGACTATATTTGAATTCTTTTTTTCATGATTGTAACCTTAATTATCATTTACTTAACTGCGCCCTTATTTTATATGAGCCAATATTCTTTGACATCACTTCAAATTTACTTGTTGGTTTACAGAGACTATATTTATGTCATATATCACAAGACATACCTCTGGAGTTTCTACATGTACCACATCTCCAGCTGTTGGTTCTTCCTCCCACGGTATATCTCCTGTAGGATCCATCAGAAAGTTCACCAAAGACTTCAAAATTATACCAGAGATTAGTATGTCAAATTGCATAGAAATATTTACATTAGTACTTGTTCACAATGTAACAGTCTGCAGGAAAAAATGTCACACTGACCTAAGCCAACCAGTCTTTGCCCTTACCCCTACCTGCCACATGCTTAAGTGAGAAGCATAAATATAAATTATAATAAAAATTATATTTATAATTATCTTATAAATATAATGTTGTTGATTTACTGTCATTCATAAAGTACCACTTCATTTTTATTTCATGATAATACGTGTCCCATGGTTAAAGTGTTCTACCAAATAAATGTTTCCTTTAATGATTTTGCCGCCGTAATTGAATAACACAATCATGATGAATTTAGGAATCAACAAAAATAAAATCTGTTCTGAATTAAAAAATGATACCTATCCTTAAAAATATATCTATGTGTATAATATAATAATATGAATACGGTTACCTTAGAAACCAGTTTTCTATCATAATCTTTATTGAAAGATCCATCCCTAAAAACATACAAAATCTTTTTTAATTGAGATCAAAAGTAGTGTAACTGTCATGTTTATGGTATTGCAACTAGGCTATTTATGCAGTCAAAAAATGAATTGACAGTATACATTTTGACTTTGATAGGGTCACTGACCATATTTAGTTTCTTTTGTGATGTTGATGATGTGTTTCTATAGTCTTTTTATATGATGTCACAGGAGAATGAAGATTTCTTACAATTTAATTTTTAACAATTCTTACAAGTTGCAGTATAAAGAATGTAAAGATCTGCCAAGTATTTCCATCAAGTTTAGAGCCAACTTCACAGCCAAGAACAATATTTATTTTTGAAGACAATGTTTAGCTGTTCTTTTTATACTTCAATTAACCATGTTAACAAAACTTTTTTTCAAATGAAATCTTCTGGGTCAAAACAACAATAATGAATCTGTTAACAATTATCATAAAAATTCTGTAAAATCTGTTTTATTTCACTCCATACATAAAACTCCTTAAAGTCAAAGGGCATAAAATGATGATTCTTTAATACTTACTTGTAATGTTTGACTTCTATAGTACTGGGAGACACTTTCTGATTCTTACATAACTTCTTAGCATCACTACAATGGAAATCAATAAAACAATTGACATATATTCATATTAACCTTTTGAATCTATTGCTTTGTAGGAAATTTTGTTAGCCTTCCACAGATGTTTTTGGTTTCGTTTAAAGTTTCATCCATATGTCAAGTCTTTTTTTTAGTACATTTAAATTAAATAAAATTGAGAAAGAAAATGGGGAATGTGTCAAAGCGACAACAACCGGACCATAGAGCAGACAACAGGGGAAGGCCACCAATGGATCTTCAATGTAGCGAGAAACTATCGCACACAGAGGCGTCCTTCAGCTGGCCCCTTAAAAATGTGTATACTAGTTCAGTGATAATGGACGTCATACTAAACTCTGAATTATACACAAGACATTAATATTAAAAATCATACAAGACTAACAAAGGCCAGAGGCTCCTGACTTGGAACAGGCACAAAATTGCGGCAGGGTTAAACATGTTTATGAGATCTCAACCCTCCCCTATACCCCTAGCCAATGTATAAAAGTAAACGCATAACAATACGCACATTAAAATTCAGTTCAAGAGAAAGTCTTTATTTGACAGTGGGAGGATGGCAAAAGATTCTGATTAACAGTTCTTATTTTCTGTATGGTTTGATGCAATTAATTAACCACATGTATGCTCTTTCAAAATGTTAAATTAAGTTTTCAAAACAAAAAAGATGTAGCTCAAAGTTGAGATGAGAATGACCTATTTCAATGGGGATGTTTGCAAATCATAATCCATGAAAAATACACCTGACATAATTCAACAAATTCTTGTTCTATTTCTTAAAACATTTATAAAGGTAAAGCATTGTAGCATTTAATCAAGATATTAGCTCAATGTCTTGTAAGTATACATGTGTGATTTTAGATTTTTTTTTATATAAGGTAACTAATCACAAATATATTTTACCTGCAGTCGACCAGACCCAGGGTGGCTTTACCCTTCATCTGTTCAGCTACATCTTCAAACATGTTTTTTAGCTTCCCATACTCTTTGCCTGTAACAAAAATCATTAACTAACATGTGCTGATACACTTAAAAGACAAACAGGAATTTTCTTTTACCATAAAGATCAATATTCTGATAAAAGCAGTTCAAGCAAAGACTCAATGCACTATTAATATTTTACAGCCAATTTCATTCAGTGTGTAGGGAAAGGTAGAATCCTTGGTTTGCTTGCTTATTAGCTAAACTGTGAAGTCATTAATATGTAATGTATATGACCCTTCTTTCAAAGTAGTCTTGTCTTACAGACAGGTTATCTGTCTGACTAGACTACTCTTAAAGGAGGATAGTTAACCTAACATAATAATGACTTCACGGTTCAGCTAACAAGCAAGCTAACCAAGGATTCTACCTTGCTCTACACACTCAATGAAATCAGCTGAAACAGTAATTACATATAAAATATCAAGGCAGTCTCAGCAGGCAAAGAAAAACTGGGAAGACAATTTTATCATAGCAAGCATATACATATTGTACAAGAGTAGACCAACAGAAATTATCAAGCTACATTGTAGATCTATGCTCTTTGTTTGCTTGCTTACCTTTTTTACTGTTTAAAAATCCTTTTTATCTATTAAGTTTAAAGAAAATAACAAAAAATGCAATAAATGCGTACAAATCATTGTTGAAGGGCAATATTACTACGAAAGAGTACAAAAAATATGAATATTATGAAAATAAAGAATATGTAGAACTTGACATGTTGAGCTGCTTGAACATTGTTGACATAATCAGATTTTCTCTGCTATGATTTTCAAGATACAATGTATAAGACAAAACAACAAGTATTTTACCCTCATATTCTATTTTAACCATACTTGATATCTTGAAAAGCTGTAAGCCAAGTTTGGTTGAAATTCTTCAAATGAGGAGAAGATTTTTGAAAAAATTGGGACGCTAATGGGTACCAATAGCTCACCTGGTTAGGTAAACTAATAGTATTACTGCCACTGTTTCTTAGTATTAGTATTTTGCTAAAATAACATTTTTCAAAATATTGTGCAGAATTTTGTTTCAAATAAATAAAAAAATAATAAAAATAATAAGAACTGACCAAAAACAATAAGTCTCCAAACTTTGTTTGGGAGACTTAACTATCTAGGCTCCAAAGAGCCTGTGTCGCTCACCTTGGTCTATGTGAATATTAAACAAAGGACACAGATGGATTCATGACAAAATTGTGTTTAAGTGATGGTGATGTGTTTGTACTGAACATTCCTGCTGCTTACAATTATCTCTATCTATAATGAACTTGGCCCAGTAGTTTCAGTGGAAAATGTTAGTAAATATTTACAAATTTTAAGAAAAATTGTTAAAAATTGACTATAAAGGACAATAACTCCTTAGGGGATCAATTGACCATTTTGGTCTTGTTGACTTATTTTTAGGGCTTACTTTGCTGTACATTATTGCTGTTTACCGGACACATTTTTTTTCAATTAAATACCCCAAAGATGATTGTGGCCAAGTTTGGATTAATTTGGCTCAGTAGTTTCAGAGGAGAAGATTTTTGTAAAAGATTTCTAAGATTTATGAAAAATGGTTAAAAATTGACTATAAAGGTCAATAACTCCTAAAGGGGTCAACTGACCATTTTGGTCTTGTTGACTTATTTGTAAATCTAACTTTGCTGAACATTATTGCTGTTTACAGTTTATCTCTATCTATAATAATATTCAAGATAATAACAAAAAAAACAGCAAAATTTCCTTAAAATTACCAATTCAGGGCAGCAACCTAACAACGGGTTGTCCGATTCATCTGAAAATTTCAGGGCAGATAGATCTTGACCTGATAAACAATTTAACCATGTCAGATTTGCTCTAAATGCTTTGGTTTTTGAGTTTTAAGCCAAAAACTGCATTTTACCCCTATGTTCTATTTTTAGCTGTGGCGGCCATCTTGGATGGATGGCCGGGTTACCGGACACATTTTTTAAACTAGATACCCCAGTTATGATTGTGGCCATGGTTAAATTTGATCCAGTAGTTTCAGAGAAGAAGATTTTTGTAAAAGTTAACAGACGACGATGACAACTACGACGACAACAACGACGGAAGACGGACGCAAAGTGATGAGAAAAGCTCACTTGGCCCTTCGGGCCAGACGAGCTAAAAATGGCATGAGTAAAGTTTTATCCTGTCTAGTACTACAGTAAAATTTAATTTACATTTAAGAAAATGAAATTCAAGGTTAATTCCTACAACTGCAAAATTCAAGGGAATATTTGTTTTCAAACGATTTTCATGTGAAATCAGATGTGACATACTATGTTTTGTTGGTACATGTATTACACCTAATAAGAAATAAGCCATTGATGTAAGAGATAACCTTATACATGTATGATGATGTAACACTTTTAAAAATACATATATAACCAAACAAAACATATCACTGGTAATATTCATAGTGGAAACAAACATGACAAATAGCACTGTAAAGAAGAAAACATATTAAATTACAAATATTTGACATTTAATGCATTACTAAACTATTAAATTAATTTAAAAAAAACGACATGTAATGTCTTACTAAAATATTAAATTAATTAAAAAAAAATGACATTTATAGTTAAGTGTTAGTATCTTAAAATTATTTTTGATGAGAATTACTGGTTCAGAGTATTTAATCTAATAACAAAGTGATTCTTTACATTATGTATCTAACAGTGTCCCTTCAATTTCAAAGGGGTTTTATTGATATCTGATTGGAAAGCAACTGATTTTCACATAACAGATACCTGCATTGAAATTAACAATGGGAATCAAACAGCTGTGTAACATACAACATGTACGACATGATTGTTAACTGAAAATGATTAATTAAAAATTGCAAGCTGTTGACAATAATTTTACTGTACATGCTATAGGCACTATACATAATAAATCCATGGATGATTCAGTACAACATTTGGGCCTTTTGAGGTTTATATTTTTACTAGAGCATTGTTGAGAGAGACAATATTTGGGGTTTATATTAATCATTTCCACCTGAGAGAGAAAAATGGTAAAATTTAATCACCTGATTTGGCATAGATAATTAGCAGATTTGTTTTTGTCCTGAGTGTCTTCTTAAACTCTTTTGGATCATCGATACCTTGTATAAGGGAAACTTTCTGTCTGGCACCCAGCTTAACAGAAACGTTTACCTACAAAATGAATAACATATATATTTACATGTAAACATCATTGATCAAAAGCCTAATAAACCATTCATTAACAAAATAGTATGTATAATATACTTTTAAAATCAATTAACATTTAAAAAAATATAAATGACTATGAGATAAATTATAAAAACCAAAACTTTATTTAGACATGTTATGACTTTTACATTTGACCTAGTGACCTCATCTCTTACATGGTCTTCTTTATCTCAGAAGGCATTGTTCATAGTGTTTGAGAAATATAAAGTTTTTCATTTAAAAGATCAGAATTTTGTACAGTTTTGTTTCAATATACATGTATATTTCAGATTTCCTACTTACATGACTCAAGAAAATTAAGGTCTACATATTAATTCCTTTTCATCTATCTCAATATTTTTATACCTTTGTAATATGGAGAGACCTTTAATTTTTGTTGAGATTTACTGCCAATAACAGAAGCAATAAAAACTTAAGGGTAAGCAATTTGGGGCATAACCATGGTAACAAAAGGATAGGTAGGGAAACCTTGATACATCATGTACAAGTATTGTGTTTTCTTTTTTGGCCTGAAATCAACTTATAATATTACAGTCAGCACATGGTCAGGGGTACTACTTATACAAGTAATTCTTATTTACTTGAGGAAGTAAAAATAAATATACACTTATAAGTTAATTTGTAGGATACTTGTACAAGTGAATTTTATTTACTTGCACATGTTGTGTAGGTAACAAAAAAATTGGCTTAGTTATGTCCCATAGACATTCAGATTTTTTTACTTGTATAAGTAAAAAAGTCATCCTATCTTCTTTTCTTGAATTCTTAGGATTTCTTTGCTCTAATAGAATTTTAAATTGTCTGCCCTTTGCAGATGTCTTTACTAATCATTTCAGTGTAATTTCATGGGCAATGAAAATCCTGTTTGTCTGTTATCTTCAGAACACTGCTCATTTACAAGCCCCAACTTCCCCAAGGAGCAATTTTTGAAGGCCTTGCACAAATACTTAAGATCTTTGCACAATCAGTTTCTTTGTTGAAATAATGAGATGAAACACTGAACTCTTATAAAAAATTATGAGCTAACCTTGGAAAAATCATTAAAGACATGATTTTACATCTCTAAACTTGTGAAATTTTGTGAGATTGTAAGAAAAAAATTACAAGTGAATTTTTTAGAAAATTAAGGGGAGATTATTCAAACATTATAATTAACTTATATGTGTATATTTTAAAATAATACTTGTACAAGTAGTACCCCTGACTAGTGAGTGTATTAGAACTGGCTTGTTGTTTAGACTGCTTCAATATTTATTAGTACATTTTTGTATTGTAATCCTATTTTAATTAAGCTGTAGATCTCATCTAACATGCTCAAAGAACATGAAGACCAACACATGTACACACACACATGGATGTGTGTTCTTCTCCAATTTTAAAATGTAAAAGTATAATACTATCATATAATCATAATTGTGTGTATCAGTGACAAAGTATAATGTACAAAGGGAGATAACTTATATTTAACTTCAGTTTCATTTGTCTAGCACAAGTTTTGTTATTAAAAATTTGCCTCTCTATAAATGCTATATCTACTAACACGACTGACAAAATGTGTGAACAACCATATTCTTAACTCACTAATAACCTGAAAGCATCTAATCTCAGCTTTATTTTCAAGAAATTGTCTTAGTTTGATCAAAATACATTAAGGTTTATGTACCCTTCTGTAGCCATTTTTGTACGAATTTTTCAAACCTCAATTGTATCAAAACTAAAGATATAATAAATAATAGAGATAGGCCATTTAGTACATGTTCCAAGGGGAAACTTGATGCAAAGCATTATTTTTTACTGTTTCATTGCATTTGATAGAAAAAGAGGACTTTGTGGCAAATAAATCAAGATTTTTATAGAAAATCCACAGCCTTTAATACAGAGATTTTTGTTATAAAATTTGAAACATAAATTACTCACTTGATTTTCTATGATGTACTATTGTTTATTTTTTACAAAAAGTTCTAAGTAACCTGTAAATTCCAAAACACCTCGTGCCTAGTCACTAAAGTCGAGCGCACCCTAAAAGGTGTACTTGATTTTGGCCATATTTATACTTGTCTTAACCAATAACTACATTTATAAACTTGTTTTAAGGAAATCAATGCTAGCACTGCATGCAATAATCCTATATCTATCAGTCATCAAATTGCCAAATATGAGAGTACAAGGATAAAGGCTGTGGATTTTCTATAAAAATCCTGATTTATTTGCCACAAAGTCCTCTTTTTCTATTAAATGCAATGGAAGAGTAAAAAATAATGCTTTGCATCAAGTTTCCCCTTGGAATATGTACAAAATGGCCTATCTCTATTATTCATTTTATCTGTAGTTTTGATACAATTGAAGTTTGAAAAGTTCGTACAAAAATGGCTACAGAAGGGTACATAAACCTTAAATCAAACCACTTTCTTTTAACAAACATATTTAAGTTTAAACATGTTTAAAGTAATTTCACTACTCCACTTTTCAAATCCAAGTGTTCTGGTTCATAAATTTTATTTACTTACATTGACTTAGGAACTTCATTAATGTATAACATGCTAATGTAGATAACAGGCTATTATTTGAACTTGGAATTATTTTTAATTATGGAATTTGCTTGATTTCTTGTTATTGAAATTTTTAATAAATTCCATGTTCATTCTGTACTGAAATGTTTTGTGCTGCGCACAACACTTTCTATTACAAAGAAAATATCATATTTTCAATAGAATGTACTGTGCCGCGCACAACACTATCTAACCAAAATACATTGTATGGAAAGTGTTATTAACCGCTCAAAATATTATAATATCAAATAAACATGGAATTTATTAAAAAATTTAAACACAAGAAATTATGCAAATTCCATAATTAAAAATAATTCCAAGTTCAAATAATAGCCTGTTAGATGTATTCGTTGAAAATTAAGTCACATTTCAACTTTTATTGTAATTCTAAGGACACATTAAATATGAACAGTTTGTGGTAGGGGTTTAAAATTGTGATTTGTACTTTCTGTGTCTCATTTAAACATCTATAATTTTATTAAATTGCTTTGTTTCAGATTTCAGCTTCATGTCTACTTGGTGACATACAAAACGGTCATTTGATAGTCAGCCTTGGGCTCTGAAGTTGTGATACATGTACAGATAATTTTGTATTTTAAAAAAAATAATAATATCAACTAAAGTTAATCTTAAATAAATCAAAATACAATGTTCTGATTCCATGTTATTTGAATTTTGAAATTCCTAAACTGACAGCAGTTTTACAAACCAATTAGTACAAAAAGACTTGTTTGGACTTTCTGTTTTAATTATATATATGAATCAAATGTCCTGGTCATGATGTTGACCTAAGGTAACTTTTGAGTCAAAACACGCCTTGTATTGTTATAAGCTGTCAGAACATTGCTTTTTAATGTAGATTTTTCTGTGAAAATACCCTTATTTGAAAATATGTATTGTATACAACTTGTTTCAGAAAGTACATGTACTGTATGTGTATCAGATGACTCAGTATCTGATCATTGTTAATATAGAAAAACAATGCCTACATTCTTTTACATTCATTTTGTTGACATGCTTGACTATATACACGTATATCATAACCAAGAACATGTGTACATCTATGACTGTGTAATGATGTATAAAGCATGACAGCAACAGTCAGTGGATATATTTTTGTTCAATCAACAATGCATTTTGAATTTATAATGGTGCAAAAGTTTTTCGGGTACCTGAAAATTAATGTAAAGTATCAAAAAATCATTACCATTAAGATTAAAAGCAATAAATATATCCTTGCCATCCTTATAATGCCACGTATTGGTATGTAGCCGGTAGCCTTATCATTTGGGTAGAGCTCTTCACAGTTAAGGTAAAAATCTCCTTTTTCCCGAACTTTTTATACATTCCATACCTTCCACTTGACATTACTGAGATTCCAAATACAAATATTATGTTGTCTTAATGAATTATGGTTAAATGAAAAATATCTTCCACGAATCAAATTAATGTTTAAAAACACCGACCATGAATTATTCAAAAGAGAGAGAAAAAATAGTTAAACTATATACGTGATGCTTAACTTAGCAATACCGGAAGTTCTATACTTGGCAACATTCAACATTCCAAAATACAAAATACGTTCAAGATGATGGAATTAAACTTATCACGAGTTGATTACCTCCAGGTTGAATTTTATTTATCTACATGATAACATATCAATAAGTTCAAATTAGAATCAATGCATACTTAAAGGCTGCACTCAAACTCAAAGATGCAGATTGTTTTTCCTGCTTGACCAACAGACCAAGCTTTAACTGTTTAAGATAGGCTAAAGTTTACTCTTTATATTCCACCAACTACATTGTATATCAGATATACAACTTTTTTAAAAAGCGTAGCTTCCCTAACTTTAATATGAGGGAGGTGTTACATGTACCTGTGAAAGAGAATGAAGTCGGAAAAACTTTAGAAATACTTCAATAATTTACTGTGCCTGTCTGTTGGTCTCATTGGGGTGTTATAAGTGTAATGCGGGATAGGCAGATGTTTTTAAATCCTGACATGTGAAAGTCAAAACAATTAAGTGTGAAAACAGGAAACAAAGTATGAAGGGACACCGGAAATTACATGCACTATTATGGCAACGAAAAGCGGGATACAGGATTCTCGATCACTAAACAATAAGAGGGATCTGACCCCAATGAGATCCCCTTTACTATATCCCGTTAAGTTAACAGCAGATCTATAATATATATGTACATGATGTATAAACATTTATTGCAATTCCCAGCATTATATCTGGTGAGAAAATAAGTCTAAATAGTTAGGAGGTCTTCTTTTTTGCTTTAAGGCTGTTTAGCAAGCAGGTGTTACCTGTGAAAAATAATTCTTTTAAGACTTAATTTTTTAACAAAATTAAAACTAGACTAACAGACTAAGGTCTGAATTAAATTTTTCCCCCATTTTACATTTTTTTAATCACTATAATGACTTTAATTGGTTATTTACCTTAAATCATCGGTGATTTGTGGCATGAACAGAAACCATATCAATTGATGAAGGTTTTTCATGGCCATATGGGCATATTATGTAGTTGCAATTGTATAAATATATCCTTGCCATCCTTATAATGCCACGTATTGGTATGTAGCCGGTAGCCTTATCATTTGGGTAGAGCTCTTCACAGTTAAGGTAAAAATCTCCTTTTTCCCGAACTTTTTATACATTCCATACCTTCCACTTGACATTACTGAGATTCCAAATACAAATATTATGTTGTCTTAATGAATTATGGTTAAATGAAAAATATCTTCCACGAATCAAATTAATGTTTAAAAACACCGACCATGAATTATTCAAAAGAGAGAGAAAAAATAGTTAAACTATATACGTGATGCTTAACTTAGCAATACCGGAAGTTCTATACTTGGCAACATTCAACATTCCAAAATACAAAATACGTTCAAGATGATGGAATTAAACTTATCACGAGTTGATTACCTCCAGGTTGAATTTTATTTATCTACATGATAACATATCAATAAGTTCAAATTAGAATCAATGCATACTTAAAGGCTGCACTCAAACTCAAAGATGCAGATTGTTTTTCCTGCTTGACCAACAGACCAAGCTTTAACTGTTTAAGATAGGCTAAAGTTTACTCTTTATATTCCACCAACTACATTGTATATCAGATATACAACTTTTTTAAAAAGCGTAGCTTCCCTAACTTTAATATGAGGGAGGTGTTACATGTACCTGTGAAAGAGAATGAAGTCGGAAAAACTTTAGAAATACTTCAATAATTTACTGTGCCTGTCTGTTGGTCTCATTGGGGTGTTATAAGTGTAATGCGGGATAGGCAGATGTTTTTAAATCCTGACATGTGAAAGTCAAAACAATTAAGTGTGAAAACAGGAAACAAAGTATGAAGGGACACCGGAAATTACATGCACTATTATGGCAACGAAAAGCGGGATACAGGATTCTCGATCACTAAACAATAAGAGGGATCTGACCCCAATGAGATCCCCTTTACTATATCCCGTTAAGTTAACAGCAGATCTATAATATATATGTACATGATGTATAAACATTTATTGCAATTCCCAGCATTATATCTGGTGAGAAAATAAGTCTAAATAGTTAGGAGGTCTTCTTTTTTGCTTTAAGGCTGTTTAGCAAGCAGGTGTTACCTGTGAAAAATAATTCTTTTAAGACTTAATATTTTAACAAAATTAAAACTAGACTAACAGACTAAGGTCTGAATTAAATTTTTCCCCCATTTTACATTTTTTTAATCACTATAATGACTTTAATTGGTTATTTACCTTAAATCATCGGTGATTTGTGGCATGAACAGAAACCATATCAATTGATGAAGGTTTTTCATGGCCATATGGGCATATTATGTAGTTGCAATTGAAAACATCTACCTTTTATGCTACCTTCAGTGGCAAATTTCCAAGTTGAGCTATATTTACATTTGTATTATCTCTATTGACATTTTTCAAACTAGCTCTGAGTATCTTCATCATTACATGATTACTTGGAAGTGCTGTCCAATATTGTAAATGCATAGTTGAATATTTCTGTGCAACAGATATATCTTATGAAGCTATTGCTGTCAGAGTGCAATTTAAAAAAAAAAGACACTTAATCATCATGATCATGTAAATATCGTAAACTAAATTTGACAAAAGGTGTGTGTTTCATTCATGTCTGTTAAGTCAAATATATATTTGAAATAAACAAAAATGAAATATAGGAGGTGTTCCGTTAAAAATGTACTCTAATGGCATTATAGATGTGGTGTTACAATATAATATATTATTATAATAATAATATAATTACATTATAGATGAGGTGTTACAATATAATTTATAATTATAATAATAATATAATTAAAAATCATGGAAACTGTAATAGATATAAAAAAAACAAACATTTATGATAAAATAGCAAGACCTCATATAAGTTCTAATTGCCAAAAATATTCAGTCTACTTGTTATTTGAGTTATTGCCCTTTAATGACATTTTTTCTTTACATTTTGGGATATTTTTGCATGTTACAAATCAAATATAAGAATTTAAGTTCAATATGAGATCATGAACCCTGACAGCCAATGGGGCAGGGATATAAAGTTTTATCTGTGAAATTTCATGAGCCTGTTGGGTTAGCTATCAGTTTATTTGGCCATCATATTATGCAGATTGTCCAGTCAAATAAGAATCTATATTTTGTTAATTGACAGTTTCACAAATCTGATATGTCTCATATCATTATAGGTTGGAGTGACATCACAAAAAACAACAAAGTTATTTCCTGGAGCTGTAGGCAAAACACAAAGGGTGAGTTTATCATTTACCTAAAGCTACAGAGTTCCTACTCAGGATTTTTGTTAAAGATGATTAGATTGAGACACTATTGACTGTATGGGAAAGTTAAACAAAATAATGAATATCAGTTTTTCTGTTGATATGAAATACAGGTATGTGGTATATGTATGGATGCCAACAATAAGGCAACTATCCACTAAATACCATGAATACTGAAAGATTGGAACAGATTTAGAACTTTATCAGATCTTAACCTTTCTGCTTTTATCATGTTGATATGAATACCAACGAAAGAAAAAAGCAAAATTAAAAAATAGGACCTGAGTTCTTACTTCTAATAGTACATGTTAATTAATCACTGAATGTTTTTTTCTTTATTTTGCTGTAGATTGTAGTTGGTGATCAAGATGGATTGTTACAATGTCTTCAGATGAAAAAAGGAGATGCTCAGGTTTGTAACAAATATTTATAGAAATTATTGAGGTTTAGTATAATGTAAAGCCATTTATTTGATATAGACTTATAGAACTGTCATAAGAAATGTTTCTATTATTAGTATTGGATATAGATGGGAAAATGGATTTAATGGATTGATTGTAATTTCTGTCTTACTTTCCATCAGCATGATCTTTTTAGAATGTTGGTTCCTTATAAATTATAAGGAAAATGTTTTTTACACCTAGTAAATGTATCAAAATTGGAAAAATAAAAATGATATTACCTCAAATGTAGTTTATATCATGCATTTAACAATATCATTTAAAGTATGGATCACAGGCCAAATCTATTGGTCACATGACTTGTTTTTTTGTAAAAAAACAACTAAACAAAATAGTACAGTCTTTTATAAAACTTACATTTTCTGAGTTAGTTCCCCTTTTATGTCAAAGTTGAAAAACAAAAGATATTTTTTATTTCTAAGAAACAATCATAGAATATGATTTATCATGATTTTCTTAAATAAGAAGAAAAGTCTTTCAAATTAGTTGCATTCATCCTTCAAAATTTGCACATTTCAATAAATCTATAGAACAAGTGTTTTCTGCCATTTAACATTTTTTTTCAAGTTGGTAGAAGACACAATCAACTTCAAAAGAGAAAATCGTTACTTCTATGTTATTCTATGCAGTTTTGAGAAATCCATAGAAAATTCAAAATAAATGGTATATGTATACAATTTCATTTGCTATAAAAAAAAACAACTTTTATAAATGTTTGGAACATTTCTATGACTGTGGTGTAGGCGAAATCTGGAAGAAATGAAATGTTAACAATATGCAGACATGGTGATCTTAATGTGTTTATTTTACTATTAAAAAACCCAACAACCAATTGAAAGTCTATTATACAGTTATTAATCTATGATGTATCTAGTAAGTATATTCTTTTCGATTATTTGACACAATCTTTATTGGACCAAGGAGTGAAACTGAAAGATAGTTAACCTGACATTCTGTTACAAAACTAAACACTTCTTTTGAATATTACTTGATTGGTACAGGAAATTCTTTGTCGTATATTTGAACAAGTTTCAGCTTTTTATGAAATATTTATTTTAAATATTTTACTTAACATTTACAATATTCCATAAATTACGATTTTTTTTGCAGGTTATTTTTAAAGCTGTATCACCAAAGGGCATAACTAGAGTAGAACTAGGAGGACCAGTAGGGGGTGCTAGAGAAAGAGTATTTTTATCAACCGGGTCAGAGATCAAAGGGTTCACAAAGAAAGGCAAAAATTTTCTTTCGTTTGATACAAATTTATCAGAACCAATACAATCAATGTAAGTTTATGATAGACAACACTTCACATTGATAATTACATTGGAAAATTATATATACATGCAAGAATAAATACTGATTTGTTAAACAATAAAAATATGTTTCTTTCGAAATGTTTAAAATGATGATGTACATGTTAATTTAGAAATAAATAGACATACAAATTACTTTCAGGGCACTGAAAGTTATATGATTTTTTCATGAATTTGATATGCCTGAAAACAAGATTGACGGAACCTATTTTATAAAAATAAGTAGGCAAGGAATGATTAGCAATGAGACAACAATCCACTAGAGACCAAAAGACAAGAATGTGAATAACTACAGGTCACTGTACTGCCTTCAACAATGAAGGACACCCAAACCATATTTTAAGGGATAAAAGGCCTGATAATGAGTGATTCATACTAAAACAATGAATAAAATACCACAACTGCAAGAAGCTACCAACTACAAAGTTACAAACACTAGATTACAGGGGCTGTTGATAAGCAAATTAAGAATGTGGCAGGGCTAAGCATGACTGTGACCTCTCATCTGTCCTACTTACCTGGGACAGTGCTGTAATAGAACTTCATAAGAAGAAACTGTAAAATCAGTTAGAAAGGGCTTCAGTCAACAGATCTGTACAGTTAACAAAACAACATAGCTACAAAGTACTGGTCTAAGAGTTTTTGCAGTTACCCAAAACTAGTTTAATGCCCAATTTCAGCCAATAAATTAATCATGCTTTCCCAGACTAGCATATCTGTCAGTTTAACTTCAATTGATTTACTGTAATGACATCTTTCTTCTTCCTGTGATGTTTAAAATATACTATATACTCTGAGAAAATTTGCTTACATGTATATTCCATTTATTCTGCGATGTTCAAACTAAATAAAAAAAACACACAGCTGGACAAAATTTATATGCATTATTAACGTCAACAATTGTGCACAATTATTTTGCCTGCTTTATGCATATAAAAACATATCAAAGCCGGGTGTATTAAATCAAGGATTTGTATAGTAATGTCCGCCATTAATCAAGGCACATTGAGCATTTTCCAGATGAATCACGGGTAATCACACAAAATCTCGCGCTGCATAAGACATTATACTACAGTCTATGCAAAAGTCCACGAGATTCCAATCCTTCTTACTATACAAATCCTTGATTAAATTATGAATTATTCTTGTCAAAAATACAAGTGACAGATAGTAGTTTATCTCTTTTTTAGTAGTTTCTTTACAAATAAATCCATAGAATAGACCAGAAGGTGATATAAGAAGCATTCATGTTATTAATATACAAAAAGACGATTTCTTTTAATGTTATAGGTTTGTAGAAGGAGCTGATTTATTTACATGTGGAAACTATGTATATAACCATTATAAAGATTGTAAAGATACCAACTACTTCTTGTCTGCTGATAAAATTAGTGATGTTCTTTGTTTACCAATGGAGAAGAATGATGATATTACCCCTGTTCTAGCCTGTCAAGACAGAGTGCTTAGAGTTTTACAGGTATCTTTAGTATTTCTTGTTATAATAGTGTTTGAGTTTCATCTGAGACAAAAGTGATTAAAACTTAAACTGGAAATGTCTTTTCTGTGTGACCAGCATGTAGAAAACCAATTATTCTGTTTTATGGTTTGGTCAGCTTTAAGTACACATGGTTTCTTATTTTCCGTTTTCCTGATCATCTGATACAAATGAAAACTTACTGTTTAGTGTGAGATAATGGTTTACTTTTACAAAGTGGTTTTGATGAAGAGTGGTCTTATTGGCACTCATACCACATCTTCTCATATCTAATGAAAACATGAACTACTTAGACCACTTGGCCATTGAGGTCATACAGATCCTTTATAAACATGGTATGGTTGATAAGTATCTAGACACAACTGAATTATGTATAAATTATATCACTGAATTTAATTACCAAATTACTAAATTTCAAAAAGAACAATCCAGTTAATGCAAGGATCCTCACCCACTCCTAACCAAATGAATTATGTAGAAAATTGTAATTAATTTCAAAATTTGTTTACATGTACTAACATAACAGGGATTAAACTAGAAAATTGTACTTTATCATTTGTTGTGGCCACTTACCCAGTGTTTGTTCTTGTTGATCTGCTTATAGAGCTTTACATATTAAAATGAAAACCAAAAAAGTGCATATAAAAAAAATATACCAAAAGAAGAATAGAAACTGTACACAATAAAAACAATTGTGTTCAACTTTAAATCTCACAGTTTATATGTTTAAGTATCAAACTGTAAATATGATGAGTCACAGTATATTTTTTTCCATTATAGGATGCTGAGTTGTTATATGAAGTAGAGGTGCCTGGTCCCCCTGTAGTATTACAGTTGTATGGTAAAGAAGCAGGTAATATCAATACTGTATATTTACAATATTTTATAAAATGGAGAAAAAAAAATATGCTACTCTTATTATTTTTCCAAGCTTAATGGTAAATTCATTAAAAGTATGTTCCACTTATACTAAGGACATGATTTGGACAATAGTTGCTACTTTTTTAAATGAATCAGTTGAAACTATTGGATATTTTTTTCCCTTTAAACTCTGTTTTTTTTAGTTGTATTTCAGTACATGGATTTCATACATTGGGATGTTCACTGAAAATTATCTCAAAGGCTAACTTGAAGACTTCTGTTCATTAAATTTATGTTTTAATACAACACAAAATACATTTAAAAGTTTTTTAATAAAATCATATAGACTTTTTAGTTGTGGCCTTGAAAAACTTGTTTATCATTGTTCCTCAGCCAAAGTAATATGTTACATTATTATAGACCATGGTTATGGAGGAATTTGCTACAACGAGGAAAACAGATTAAAAGTTCCATTTCCCATATGTTATGGTAGGAGGATCATGGTTTCACAAAAAATACACATGCTAGGGGTTTATATACAATTCTAGACAAATGTTGTCTAAATTATGTATATGTCAGCACTTATTTTGTTCTTGGTTAAGGAACATGTTTGCAGTCATTTCCTGGCTTTAGGTGAACCTTATTTTGATGGATAAAATTGGGCACTGTAAAGGGGGCTTATACAATAAATTTTTGATTTATATTCAAAATGTGTTGCAGTTTTATCACTGTTTCACACTTTGATAGGACATTTGGTGACTGAGTGGCTGAGTTGTCTATGGTGTTGGTCATCATTTTCTTATACAGATGTTTTAATTAATCCTGTCACAATTACAGTAGAGGATATTTACTTTTTTCAAGGCTACACTGGATGCTTCATTTTATAATGAAGTTAAATAGCTCATTTCTGATTGTCTGTGTCATTTAAGTTTTTTCATACATAAAACTGGTTACCTTGAAATTATTCTATAAAGAAGTATTGAAACTGAGCAGGAAAAAAAATATCACAATGTATTTAGGAAGGAAAAACAAATACTGTAAATTATTGCGAGGTTTTTATTATTGCGAAAAATGCCACAGAGTTGTAAACACAATGATTTAAACTCGCATTTTGAAATATTTTATATGAATTAAACAGGATTTTTCTCAAAATCATAAAAATTAAAATCGCATTTAAGTCGAAACTGACAAAATCGCAAAAATAAATGCACGTAGTAATTTCTGAATTTACAGTATAAAATTTTGTCAATTCAGACTGTAACAAATGGAAAGTTTCATTCAGCATTATTCAGCACAGATACAGTGATTAATATATATCTATCAAGTTACATACATATACATGCACATAATTTTTTACTCCTTTGAATTTATGTTGAAATATATATAAAACACCAAGTTTTACTTATCTCTGTTAAGATATAAAGAAATGATTATCTTGTTTCATAATTTCATTTATTATAGATATATCTGATGGAGGTATATATATTGTGAATAACCATAACTTAAAGTAACAGAATTGTAAACCATGCACTAATCAGCTTGTTTCTTTGTACACATAAAAAAAAATCACCTGTTTTTCCTATATTTACATTTGAATGACCATCTTAGATATCCTATGAGTGATATTTTCGCAATAAGTGTATGTGCTTTTCCATTTCTCTACAATTGCCTAGTAAACAGAAATCTTGTTCCATACTTTTGAAACAGTAGAGCATGATTCTGACTAAAGAATTTCATTATCTATTATGAGAATCAAACAGATGACCTCTGTACAAAATATCAGAAATCGTAACCGACCTAGCTAAATAAGTACTTTCCAAGCTCAACTTAGTCTCTCACAGCCAGCTTAGTATCTATTACTTGAGGGAAGGAAGGAATCATGTTAAACTACCACCATCTCAAGAGTCAGCAAACCATTATGATTTCACAACACAAACCCTGACTAGATATCACCTTAAACCAACATAGTTTTTCTTTAATTGGTTTCCAATTGTAACACTATAGCATGAATATCACTAGTAAATCACATTGACCTCTCCCAGAATAGAAACCAATGTCCTCCATGTTTGAAGTCAGCCATCTAGCCAACAGAGCTAATGGAGTACTTTCCAATCTCAACTGATTAATGCTGGCTAGGTGTTCTGTTACACTTGTTTAAACATTTTGTAATTTTTAAGTGCAGAGTCATGTACTGATGTATTAATTAAATCTACTTTAATATAACACACTATTTTCTGTAACTAGTTTTTAGTGTATGAGAATAAGACATTCTTTAAGTTTCTTTTTTTATTATATAAATTTGAAAGGTATTTTATTGAAATTATAACATGGGTTTGTTTATAAAGTAAAGAAACATTATATAATTTAAAATGTAAAATGTAATGCTGTTTACAAAAAGTGTTTCCACTGAGCATGCTGAGTGATTCTTTAAAGTTGCTAGCTTTTATGTATACACATATTGTTTTTTTTCTAGATCCTTGTAACATTAAACAAGGAATATGAAGTGATATATGGTACTGATTTTATTTTAGATTTCAGTATACTTTTATTTGTAGATTCCTTTTCTTGACAGAATACTCTAAACAATGCTAATCAATGAATGACTTACATTTTGTTTGATAACTAAGGAAAAATAATAAATTTATAATGGTATAAATCCTTTCAAACAAAGCAAACACAAAAACTTAAAAATGACTGCAAGTTGTGTAATTATTTCATTTTGTTTTGAAGGAGAGGAAGGAAATGAGATACTTTATGGTACATCTGATGGGAGAGTAGGACTTGTACAGATTGGCAGGTGAAACTTATCTTTTTATTAACTATTTGAAATAAAAATACCACATAAGAAAGGCTATCAACCATTTTTAATAAGAGTACCACAAAAGGAAGGCTATCGACCATTTTTAATAAGAGAACCACAAAAGGAAGGCTATCAAACATTTTTAATAAGAGTACCACAAAAGGAAGGCTATCGACCATTTTTAAAAAGAGAACCACAAAAGAAAGGCTATCAACCATTTTTAATAAGAGTACCACAAAAGGAAGGCTATCAACCATTTTTAATAAAAGTACCACATAAGGAAGGCTATCAACCATTTTTAATAAGAGAACCACAAAAGGAAGGCTATCAACCATTTTTAATAAGAGTACCACAAAAGGAAGGCTATCAACCATTTTTAATAAAAGTACAATGTACCACATAAGGAAGGCTATCAACCATTTTTAATAAGAGAACCACAAAAGGAAGGCTATCAAACATTTTTAATAAGAGTACCACAAAAGGAAGGCTATCGACCATTTTTAATAAGAGAACCACAAAAGGAAGGCTATCAACCATTTTTAATAAGAGTACCACAAAAGGAAGGCTATCAACCATTTTTAATAAAAGTACCACATAAGGAAGGCTATCGACCATTTTTAATAAGAGAACCACAAAAGGAAGGCTATCAACCATTTTTAATAAGAGTACCACAAAAGGAAGGCTATCAACCATTTTTAATAAAAGTACCACATAAGGAAGGCTATCAACCATTTTTAATAAGAGAACCACAAAAGGAAGGCTATCAACCATTTTTAATAAGAGTACCACAAAAGGAAGGCTATCAACCATTTTTAATAAAAGTACCACATAAGGAAGGCTATCAACCATTTTTAATAAGAGAACCACAAAAGGAAGGCTATCAAACATTTTTAATAAGAGTACCACAAAAGGAAGGCTATCGACCATTTTTAATAAGAGAACCACAAAAGGAAGGCTATCAACCATTTTTAATAAGAGTACCACAAAAGGAAGGCTATCGACCATTTTTAATAAGAGAACCACAAAAGGAAGGCTATCAACCATTTTTAATAAGAGTACCACAAAAGGAAGGCTATCAACCATTTTTAATAAAAGTACCACATAAGGAAGGCTATCGACCATTTTTAATAAGAGAACCACAAAAGGAAGGCTATCAACCATTTGTAATAAGAGTACCACAAAAGGAAGGCTATCAACCATTTTTAATAAAAGTACCACATAAGGAAGGCTATCAACCATTTTTAATAAGAGTACCACAAAAGGAAGGCTATCAAACATTTTTAATAAGAGTACCACAAAAGGAAGGCTATCGACCATTTTTAATAAGAGAACCACAAAAGGAAGGCTATCAACCATTTTTAATAAGAGTACCACAAAAGGAAGGCTATCAACCATTTTAAATAAAAGTACCACATAAGGAAGGCTATCGACCATTTTTAATAAGAGAACCACAAAAGGAAGGCTATCAACCATTTTTAATAAGAGTACCACAAAAGGAAGGCTATCAACCATTTTTAATAAAAGTACCACATAAGGAAGGCTATCGACCATTTTTAATAAGAGAACCACAAAAGGAAGGCTATCAACCATTTTTTAATAAGAGTACCACAAAAGGAAGGCTATCAACCATTTTTAATAAAAGTACCACATAAGGAAGGCTATCAACCATTTTTAATAAGAGTACCACAAAAGGAAGGCTATCAACCATTTTTAATAAGAGTACCACATAAGGAAGGCTATCAACCATTTTTAATAAAAGTACCACATAAGGAAGGCTATCAACCATTTTTAATAAGAGAACCACAAAAGGAAGGCTACTTAATTTATAAAGTGTTATTTTCAGTTTATTTTCACAGATTTGTATGTTTTTACAAATTATGCAATATAAGTGCCAATCTGCACTGTCTAATATAAATTGTTTGAAACACATTAGAGATGACTGTAAAGGGGAGATAACCATGTAATTTGTTCACATTTTAACCAAGATGTTATCTAGAGAATTCTCCAATAACCAATTACCAATGTTTTGTTTTCAACATTGTTCTAAATTGTCTAATTCTTTATTGTTGTAAATTGTCTAATTATTACAAAGGGTGGCACATACATTCCTGTTTCTATAAAGATGACATACATTTCAAGGAAAAGGTAGTAACTTCATTGTTTGTTGAAAAACTTTGATATTGTTACCTACAATCTTTTAAAACTGTTATCCTAATGCTAGTAAGTTAAAGGTTTGGTTGACCTACTTGCTCTGTTTGTATAAATGTTTGCTTAAGCATTGCAATTAAGATTTTACATCTGCTATCAACAGATAGGCGGGGCTTCAGCTTGTATATATATTATACTTATAAATGTTATTGGAAGTAAAATAAGCAATTTATACAAGTTGAAGCCCCTGTCTAACTATAACAGCTTTAAACATATTTTGACAAGTGTCTTTACAAGTACCGTCTAATACTCTACAAAACCTTATTTTCAGATTTGCTCCTTCACATAGATGGGAATTACCTAATGAGAAAAGAAATGGAGGTATGATATATTGTCAGTTATAATTACTCGCCACAATCTATTTTATAAGTTATAAAACAAAATGTTGGATATATGTCAATATCAGTAGATTTAGATAATGTCATGTTAACCAAAATGAGAAGATTTTTAAATAGCTTGCTAAATTCTGTGAATTCATTTTTTTTTTGTGGATACTAACTTTGTGGTTTGAGGAAATCTTTACTTCATGGATATTCTGCCATGGGAAATATGACTTTTCGAGGGTTAACAAATCTTCATTTCTCTCTTAGCCAAGGAAAATGGATGTTTTATTCCACTACCTATACTTTGTTTATTATCTGAATATAGGATATTAATTCACATACTTTTGTTTTCTTATCCGCTTATTTAAATAACAAAACATGACATTAACATTGATAAACAGTAGGGATCAAAGGCAATTAATGGTCTTTATATATTAACACTGGAATAAATTGGAACATGGTAATGACTATACTTAAGGTGGTTCCTAACACTACAGGGAGATAACTCTGTAAAATCAGCTGAACGTTTTAATGACGTTGTGTTCTTAATGGATTATTAAGCTTCTCAATGATCAAAGTAAGTGTTTGTCAAACTGCTATATAACCAGTGTAATTTTTCTGATTAAGGTGGTACCTAACACTACAGGGAGATAACTCCGTAAAATCAGCTAAACGTTTTAATAACGTTGTGTTGTTAAGGGAATATTAAGCTTCTCAATGATCAAAATTAGTGTTTGTCAAACTGCTATATAACCAGTGTAATTTTTCTGATAAAATGGTTGGTTTAATTTTTTTTATTCTTTTATATTTTGGTCAAAGGGTCAAAGTAAATGCTTTGTAAAAATTTTAGGAAAATTAAACGAGCCAAATTAATTTTAGTTAAAGTGTTGGGTACCACCTTAAACGGTTGGTTCAAATTTTTTGAAATTTTTATATTTTTGTCAAAGGGCCAAAGTAAATACTTTGTCAAAATTGTAAGAAAATTAAACAAGCCAAATTAATTTTAGTTAAGGTGTTAGGTACCACCTTAAAAGCTATTTAAGAAAAAAAACCACCTTCAAAACGGAATGTATGTTAACCACAAGTAATGTCATACAATGAGGTCGTGAATATGAAGTTTTGTTCAATCACATGTGGGATAGTATCAACCAATCAAATATTGAATTAGCTATCAATATATATCTACTAACAGTGAAAAAACATGTTTTGCTGGCCATATTATACCTTTATTTTGATAAGACAATTATTACTGAAGTTATTGGACTTACCATATTATTACTATAATACCTGAATGACAAGCATTTGTTACATTTGAAATATAAAGTTGTTCATAGAAATTTGCTGTGCTTGATGAAATTGCAAATGCTACAACTTTGATTTCACATTGAATTTACTATTTCAGGAGTTCTTTCCCTTGATAACTTTGACATAACAGCAGATGGGGTTTTAGATCTGATTGTTGGCAGGGATGATGGACTGGTTGAAATATACAGTTATGATGAAGCAGAGGAACCAGTACAAAGATTTAATCATGTAAGTATCAATGCATGCTATTTATTGTTTTAATTTTATTTTACACCACTATCATATGATGTTTACATCTTTATTGTGGTATTTACAACTAGGCAAAATGTTATGGTAGTCTTGACCAATAGTGAGGTTTATTAGATTTTAAGGGGGAACTTTTTAATAATTTTATTTTGAGATAGAATTCTGGTATTAACTTGTATTTAACCAAGTACAAAACTGATTGCAAAAGGAAAAGTTTTGCTTGTGATCAACTTAAGCTAACAGCAGAAATATAAATAACAGGAGATGTGTGATAAATACAAATGAGACAGTAACCTATTTGACAAAGAAAAAGGTTTAATTACTTCAATGGGAAAAACCATACAAATGCACAATATTTACATATTGCATACTATTGGAAAATTGTCTGTTAACCATGGTTTCAAAATTAGAACTTGGCATACTTTAAATTTTGAATGAACTGTTGTCAATGAATTCTACTTAAGATGGAAACAAAATACTTTATTTCCAAAGCAATACAGCTTATAGACAAAAACAAATCATTCACATTTTTAAAGCATCAAAAGATAACAATTTGTTTAATCTAAACAAAATTTTGTACTGATAATAGATGTTTAAGATGTATAAGACTGAAAGATTGCCTACATCACCTAAATATGACACTAGGTAAGATTGTTTGCTATAAACTATTTAAAAATATTATTTATTTGTAGACATTATCCGAGAGTGTTACATCTGTACAAGGCGGATGTGTGGCCACACCAGGGTATGATGAAATCGTCTGTACTACTTATGCAGGTATATCTCATATATAGTTGTATTGCTGAACAAAATTATGACTTACATTTTCTAAATTCTGTCGAAACAAAATCCTGGATTAAAAAACTTCCAATTTTCATGCAAAACGAAGAGGGAAAAAAACAAAAAAATTATCATCAAGGTATTATAATATAACTACAAAACTACACTTAATAGAAATATGGGAAACAAAATTAATTTGTTAAATTCATTATAACATTGATAAGAAAGTTGAGTATACCAATCAGCTATGTTATTGTATTGATCTGATTTGATTGTTATCTTCAGGATGGGTGTCAACTTTGACCTCAGAACCTCTTATTAAAGAAAGAGGTCCTGACACTTTCTCCCTTACAGCTGAAGGCAAGGACAAAATCGTAGGCCTTAGGTAAAACTCACTGGCCAAGCACAGGGACACTGGCTTATCAGGCTTTATATTATAACTGTCATGGAATAAAATTTTTGGTTGAGGTCTCATCTGTTCAAAATCATATTACAGTATCAATTGTTTTCTGTTGTCAGTTATTAGCACTAGTAATTAGATAATTAAAAATTCGCCAAAAGACGAATATATAGCTGTCTGTTACAGTCTTTAGAAATTGACAATTTAATGTGTAAAAAATAAAATAATATCAACCTATTCAAAGATATTTATTCCATGACAGTTTATGCAAGTGGTTTTTGCAAGTATATACAGCATACAGAATGTTTGATATCACAGTTCTTCGCACATTTGATGGTGGTTTTGAGTTTTATTCCACTTTGTCTCCTTTCTAAACCCATATTCTCTCCCAAATCCTGTGTGAACCATTAAAATATTGTTTCCACCTTTTTACAGATTATCTGTTAACAAAGAAACCCACAATTTTGTTAGCAGTTGTTGTCAACAATTTTGTTAACTCTTGATTATTACATTTTGGTGATATTAAAAAAAAAAAGTAAATTTGAGATCTCTGTACCTACCATGACTAAACTTTTTCTAAATCATCCTTAAATGACTAATATACCTGACAGCCCAGATGTCTGCCTTTAGTATAAAGCAAAAAGTTTTGAAATTTATTTGAAAATGTTATACAATGAAGCAAAGAAATAAAACAATCTAAGTATTTTTTTTAAACTATTAGAAAAGGATGTAATTAAGATCCTATAAAGAAAAATACTTGATATTCTGACACCAAAATATGACAGACAACTAACTAACTGTTCAATTTGGAACAAAAAAATAGAATTTTCATGTAATTGACATTTTAATTAATTTTAATTATGATGATCTTCAAAACTCCCTTAAAACATGACCATTGCAGTACAGGTCACAGCTAATGTTACTGTTGAGTTGTATCTATCCATTTCATACCACTGTATCATAAAGGAGATTTTTTTTTGGGAGTGTTGGTTATTTATTTACCGTAGAGTTTTATTTGGATATTATTGTTAGTGGGAAGACTTTTTGTTTTAATATCTAGCATTGTTTATATGCTCTTCAATTTTGACTTGTTTGGCTTTATAAATATTTTGATATGAGCGTCAATGATGAGTCTTATGTAGAGGAAACCTTGTCTGGCGTATGAATTATAATCCTGGACCTGTAACTAAATTATATGATTCCTATGGTGTAAAAACCTTTTGATAACTAATTATGATAGGCTATGATGTTCAAGTCGTCTGTTGTTGACATATATTGATATACTATCATTATGTTACCTGCTATCATTCAGAGTGGCTTGCCCTTATAAATGTAAAAGCTTACTTCTATTCTTTCATCAAACTTTTCAAACTGTATACTGTGGATTCATTAATTATAGTGGGTACCAATTTTTGTTGATTTAGGAATACTATATTTTTTTAGATTTTTGATTTTTTGGTTTTGCCAAAGTCTGCATACAAACCTATAGTAAATTTGTGATTCATTGAAAATTTGAATTAGTGGTACACATGTACCAACAAAATTCACGAAAATTGACATCCAATGAAAATAACAAAACCACAGCACGTTGAAATGTTCCTATTTTTGACTCAATATTGGTGAGTCAAAAGATGCTAAAGTGTAGTTATCTCAAAATTTTGACATTTTAAAATTATCAATAGTTCAATTTGCATTGGAAAGTACAGAACTTTGAGATAATAATAAAAACATTATACTACAATTTTATGAGGTATTTAATATGCAAAGTTATATACTCATATAGCCACTTGCAGGAATGGTTCTGTCTTGGAAGCATGTTTATTTTAAGTAGGTAGATTTAGTAAAGGATTTTTTCAGGCTGGGTATTGGGATTAACATCTGAACAACAGACAAAAGGTATGGGACCTTCTGAAGTGGTCATTACAGCAGCAGCGAGCTCTAAAATTGGTAGTCTCAAGTAGGTTAAAGTGTTGGTTTAATATATATTGTAGGATAAGTTAGATACATAGTCAAAATTAACATCATTTTTATATTTATACCAAAAAACTGAAAAAAAATATTAAATATGCAATTAGTATATATTGTAGAGAAATCTGATCACTTAAAGATTACTAATAGTATATGGAAAACTTTTCAAATTTGAGATACATAATGTAAATAAAGTATATTTGATTATGCATTTGCCCTTGTTGATGTTTTGAATAGGAAAGAAATAACATTTTTAATTTATATTTAAAACCAACTGCTGTTTGTTGTCTATATTGTACATGATATGGTAGAACTTGTTATTAGGATTGAAGGGCGATAGCAAATCTTTATGGAGAAAAACAAGTTATATTATCAAAAATCAACAAGTTTATATGATGCTACATATTTTTGTAAAGATCCAAGAATATGGAAGGGGTTGTGTCCTTTTTTTTTAATGATGGCTTTAGCTAGATTGCTAGATACGCAAATGTTTTTTTTCTTTTTACCAATGGTTTATAAATTATAAAACATGGTATTAATACTTATATATCATGTATATATATATAATATATTTCTGTTTTAATGATGTGTTTCAATCTTTATCACAATTGTATAATTTATCTGTTTTTGAAAGTTATATAAAGAAATGTTTCCTTTTTTGTTCAAACGAAGTTTATATAGTTCTATTTTCAAAAATATGATAAACATTATTAAAAAATTATAGGTGACCATGCTTGTTTCAAATTACAGGCAGAGAAAAATCAACATATCTTAGGCTTATGTGAATATAAAAAAAGAGCAAAGTGATAGACTCAAGAAAAAATATGTAAAGATAGCTCTGATGAAAACAGTATAAACATTTGTTATTACTAAGATGAAACTACATTATTGTCTTCAATAAATCAATAGTCTTTCAAATATATCACATTTAATTATTTCATTTAAAATGTTAACTGAATGTTATCTGCAATCTTACAATCCCTGACAGGTGATCATGTATCAACCGTAAAGAAGATTTTTTTTTTATCAGTTAAAACTAAGCAAGATAATGATACATATTTATACATTGTACAAAGATGAATTTAGCATATCAATAAATTTTAGTACATACATTTATTTGCATGACTTTCTGATAACATATCAGTATTTATTTCCAATCTAACCAGGAACAGCATATAACCACCTGACCTATTAACAATACTGTCAGTTTAAGTTGAATTTGAGATGATTCTTATCAAGCTTTAACTTGTATGGAGTATAAAAGTCTAAATGTATCTTTACCAGCTATACTTAGGTTTACTTTCTTTGAGATATAAAATACTATTCAACTTTTCCAATGTTAAACAAAGACATAATTTTAGATATAATTCATTTTATATAAATACAAAACATTTAGTTATCCAACTTTCATAAGAATTATTTTGACCTTTTTACTGTTTTTGTTCGAGCATTTCTGATTTCTGAGTTTTTAGTAGATGAAATGTGCCTCTGGCTTACAAAATTTAATCCTCGTATCTAAGATGAGTTGATTGATAACTGTCAAATTATACTATTAGACAGGAACTAGATAATTTGCAAGTGAAAGTTTCTACAGAACGAGAGAAATACCAGCAATCAGCAGGCAGCAAGACAGCCATATCAGCAGTACCTGGCTTTAATACCAATGACAAGTTTGTCTTAAACAGAGAGGATGCTAGTTATACACTTAGTCTAGAATTACAATTACCCATAGATAATGTCTTACTACAGGTGAGTCTAGAATTACAATTACCCATAGATAATGTCCTACTTCAGGTGAGTCTAGAATTACAATTACCCATAGATAATGTCTTACTACAGGTTAGTCTAGAATTACAATTACCCATAGATAATGTCTTACTACAGGTTAGTCTAGAATTACAATTACCCATAGATAATGTCCTACTTCAGGTGAGTCTAGAATTACAATTACCCATAGATAATGTCTTACTACTGGTTAGTCTAGAATTACAATTACCCGTAGATAATGTCTTACTACAGGTTAGTCTAGAATTACAATTACCCATAGAAAATGTCTTACTACAGGTGAGTCTAGAATTACAATTACCCATAGATAATGTCCTACTTCAGGTGAGTCTAGAATTACAATTACCCATAGATAATGTCTTACTACAGGTGAGTCTAGAATTACAATTACCCATAGAAAATGTCTTACTACAGGTTAGTCTAGAATTACAATTACCCATAGAAAATGTCTTACTACAGGTGAGTCTAGAATTACAATAACCCATAGATAATGTCCTACTTCAGGTGAGTCTAGAATTACAATTACTCATAGATAATGTCTTACTACTGGTTAGTCTAGAATTACAATTACCCATAGATAATGTCTTACTACAGGTGAGTCTAGAATTACAATTACCCATAGATAATGTCTTATTACAGGTTAGTCTAGAATTACAATTACCCGTAGATAATGTCTTACTACAGGTGAGTCTAGAATTACAATTACCCATAGATAATGTCTTACTACAGGTGAGTCTAGAATTACAATTACCCATAGATAATGTCCTACTTCAGGTGAGTCTAGAATTACAATTATCCATAGGTAGTGTCTTACTACAGGTGAGTCTAGAATTACAATTACCCATAGATAATGTCTTATTACAGGTTAGTCTAGAATTACAATTACCCATAGATAATGTCTTACTACAGGTAAGATCTAAATAATGTATGTTCTATATTCTAGAAATTAGTGGTTAAATTTCCTACCTATCAGTTAAAGTATCAAAAGCTTCTGGTGTTCCTACATGGAAACAGAAAATTTGATGATTTTAAGACAATTTATCAATTTTACTTGCTTTTTACACACATCTACATCTATGTTGAAAGAACTCATTTAAAGAACACCTTGTCAAGTATTTGATTACAAATTTAAGTTAAAATGTCTCTCAAGTATTTCATTGATGTTATAGAGTGATGTTCCTATAGATCTCTTGGATGTAGAGAAGAATTCCGCAGTGGTCAGTTATAGTGCCTGTAACCCTGAGGTATGTTGTAAACATCTGAATTTATTAATTTTGAAGTTGTATTTTATATTGTTCAACATCCCAGTTTTAGAGATGGTTAGATTCAATGCATATGGTGGATTAAGATAAGCTTTATATAGTCATTGTTTTATGTCAATAGATTTACTAACAAATAGAAGAATTTGTCTGTTTCATCATAAAACTTAATCCTTGAAATATTTGGAAAGATTTATTGATACAGAAATTTCACGAAAGTGTTTTTTGTCGAGCCTTCGACTTTAGTCGGAATAGCGAGACTCGGCGATCTTACATTCCGTCGTCTGCGGCGGCGTCCACAAATATTCACTCCGTGGTTAAAGTTTTTGAAATTTGAATAACTTTCTCAAACGATCCTAGATTTCTACCAAACTTGGACAGAAGCTTGTTTATGATCAAAAGATAGTATCCAGAAGTAAATTTTGAAAAATAAAATTCCATTTTTTCCGTATTTTACTTATAAATGGACTTAGTTTTTCTGCCGGGAAATATTACATTCACTCTGTGGTTAAAGTTTTTAAAATTTAAATAACTTTCTTAAACTATCCTGGGTTGGTACCAAACTTGGACAGAAGATTGTTTATGATCATAAGATAGTATCCAGAAGTAAATTTTGTAAAAAAAAAAATCTATTTTTCTGTATTTTACTTTTAAATGGACTTAGATTTTCACTCTGTGGTTAAACTTATTTTAATTTTAATAACTTTCTTATACTATTTTGGATTTGTACCAAACTTGGACAGAAGCTTGTTTATGATCAAAAGCTTGTATCTAGAAGGAAATTTTGTAAAAAAATAAATCTATTTTTTTGTATTTTACTTTTAAAATGACTTAGATTTGCTGCGAAACACACATTCATTCTGTGGTTTAACTTTTTAAAATTTTAATAACTTTCTTATACTATTTTGGATTTGTACCCAGCTTGGAAAGAAGCTTGTTTATGATCAAAAGCTAGTATCTAGAAGGAAATTTTGTTTTCTTCTAGTTAACATTACATTCAGTGTGCAGTTAAATTTTTTAAACATTTATTACATAAACTATCCTGAATTTTTACCAAACTTGGACAGAAGCTTCTTACAATCAAAAGATAGTATCAACAGGAATATTTTATTGATTTGTTTCCTCATTTTTGTTGAGCTTGCGATTAACAGAAAGAGTAGGCGAGACACTGGGTTCAGCGGAACCCTTACAAATTTTTTTAAAATCAACTTCATTGTGTTTTGTATGCAGACATGAAAATATGATGTCAAAGCCTGGACTTCCAGTCATTTTGATGTTTACTATAAAGGGAAATTCCGTGATTTTTTACTTATCATCTAATTATGTTCATCTTAACAAAAAAAAAAACACATTTGCAAAGTTTTAAATTTATATTCATTCTAATAAGGGAGAAAATCAAGTATTTGTAACTTTTTTGGTTGACCTTCTTGTGGCCATGTTTAAATGCTAACAATCGTAATTTTAAAGTTTTTGATTGAAAAAAAATTCAACATACAACAAGCATGCTTTTTTTAAGTTTCTTTTTAACATTTCATTCTTACATAATTGAATTCATTTGACAATCATTTACACGAATTATTTCTGAAAAGAATACCAATTATCGTTTATTTCATTAATGGATATACATACAATATAAATCTAAGCTAATACATTATTTTGTTTGCGGATTTAAAAAAAAAAGTTCTATGATAATATTTGTGCAATGGTGAACAGGATAGCCGTCATTTATCCAAATTAGTAATACAGTAATAAAGGGCATATCTTAGGTATGTATAACTTCTATTGACGATTTTAGAATAGTTGTTTGTCCCTACTTCGTTGTTCTTGCTCGAAACAATATTTACTAGTATACATGTAAGTTTTCTGACGTATAAACGCCATTGAGGATGAGCTCCAGAGAAAGTAGACTAGTAGCGTTTCGTTAGTTTGTTTGTTAGGAAAGAATGTAACCACTTGTACAAATGAACGGCAGAATCACCATACAGGCTTTTATAGTCAACACTATCAGAAAGAGTTCCCATCGTCGGATGGAAAATATGAAAGCTTCCAAGAATGAACAAGTGACATATCTGCCTCTGAACAGTTAGTAAACGGACTTAACAATGATCTATAGACATCGACCGCTTGTTCTTGATATTTGAAACTGCATGCATATATATACGTTTATGAGAGTGGTAATTTCTTGTGTCTGACGAAAACTAAATGCCTGCATGGTTATATCTTGCCATACGTTTATATTGGTTTGGTAGGTGATCACTCAAAATTGTTATTTAAAAATTCTGTTTGTGAGATGTAGATTCACTTCAATACCGAATTTCGCCTATATATTTCACAAGTGTATACAGCGGAGAAACTCCGAATGTACATTACTCCCATTTTGTTTGGGTGTGCACCATCGAAGTTTACAGCAATATATTAAAGAATAAGATGATGATGGTAGAAAAAACTATGAGCGTCATGTGGCAAATATTACATGCATATTGGACCATGAGTTGTCAATCTATATAAAAATATTTCAAATACAACCATATTGAGAAGGAATGTTTTCATGCTATACTCTAGCTCATACTAGTATTACAGGGTTCTTGTGTCGTTTAACTCAGACACACATCTTTTTACCAGCAATGTTTAAAAAAAAAAGACAACCAATTTAATGTCATCTTTCCCTATTTTTGAATATAAGTCTGTTAATTTCAACTGGCAAGAATACCCCTAAAGGGGACAAGCAGTTTATTCTTTCTGTTAATTATTGAATACCAAGAAAGAAAATAAATCCCGAAATTAATTTGAAACTTTGATACTCAATAGTTTTCCTGGAAAATGTTCACATCCCTTGGGATATATATTACATGCATATCGGAAAAGAAAATTTGGCATAAAGTACTTTCAGAACCATGTTCACATTATTATATACATTATACCCCACAATTTTGACGTGACGAATTTCTTCCTTTGTTCGAGTATAATCTTATTGAAATATAAATCTGTGATTTTACGATGTCCATAACTTCGATAAACCAAAACAAGTTAGATATCGACCTGTATTTAATTCAAATTGGTTCTCTTCTTCTTCTTCTTCTTCTTTTGGTATACAATAGTCCATCGACATCCGATGATAACATACTGTTGGCATACGTATAGACTAGTCTATTTACAAAACTTTTACCCCAAATTGAAGAAAATGTATGTTTCTTTCATAAGTTCAATGTATACATTTATATGTTCTAAATTGCGAATATCTATAGTTTCGTAACTTTCTATCCAGGTGTTTAAACGAGTGGTCACTTTTTATCCAGACGTATAAACGAGTGGTCGACAAGTGCGTACATTTTTGTTAAATCAATATTTCTTGTATGTTTCAAACTGTCCTTCACTATTGACAACGGGTATAATTATACTTACATTTCCCCAAATTTGCTCTTGGAAAAAATGTGTAAATAGATCTTTATTTTACAAAATCGTTTTTGGGAATTACTTAGATTTTTATAAATAATATTCTTTAATATTCTTCAGACAAGCGTATGAGTTTTGTATAATGACTAGTATATCACTATCGGACATGCAAGACAGAGATGTATATTATACACTTGATAGTTCAAAATAGAAAGTTACAAGTTATCAGCCGTGTATACGGATCAATACCCTCAGAAGTGAAACGATGCATGAACTTGCAGGACAGTCCGACAGGAAATCGCTTGAATACCTGGACGTGTCACCTCACAATACCTTTGGGAGTAATACCTCCGAATTTATTTGAATAAGTTTATCACATAAATGAAAAGAATTATGAACAAATTAGATTTTCGAAAATAATTTTTACGGAACACTTTTTTATGATCATTTATGACTTTGACCTTTGACTTTTTAACTAATTCCGATATGAACAGTTTAAAACCGACAGACCATGGTTATTTAAAAAAGCAAAACATTTTCCATATCAAGTTAGTTAGTCAGATAAAACAACCATACAATTGACAAGATATGGACACGCAATTACGACTACATTAGATTACTGTAGTTTTGGTCCTTTGTGGTTCATAGACATATCGTGGTTTCTTAATCGGAGAAGATGGCAAAATGGCGGCACGCATTAAATTGATACTCTAAGTTGAAAATCGATTGTTATCTCTTATCTAGCAAAATAAAACTTTAATATCTATGAATTCGAGCATTTTTATACAGAATGGACATAATATCAATTTTTGATTTTTTTGCGGAGTTTCCCTTTAATAAATAATGTATATGTCAATTTTTGTTTGTTGAATTTAATTGATATGTTGTCTTTGTTTTGTAGGAAGGGAATTATTTACTAGCTACATACAGATGTCAGGCCAATACAACTAGACTTGAGCTAAAGATTAGATCTATTGAAGGCCAGTATGGTACACTACAGGCTTATGTCACTCCTAGAGTACAACCAAAAACCTGCCAAGTCAAACAATATAACATAAAACCACTCTCACTCCATCAAAGAACACATGTGTTTGATGATAACAGGTAGGCTTCGTTAAAATAAAAAAAAGATGATCTTCTTAACTGTCCACAAAACCCTTAAAAGGAAAAACAAAGGAATAAACAAACACCTACAAGTCAAAATATGGCTGTATGGCGACCTATAGTTGTTAATTTCTGTGTCATTTTGGTCTCCTTGTGGAGAGTTGTCTCATTGGCAATCATACCCCATCTTCTTTTTTTTATATTTAACAATGTGTGATGTCCCAAACCACAAAGTAAAAGAAAGGTCAATACCATCCGAAAACAACAAATAAATATAAGACAAAACAAAACTTTTGCCATAGATTCTGTCTATTGATAATAAGAAGTTTTAACCAAAATATCAGTAAATAACATGAACATTTTAAAATTTCACAAGAAATACATTGTTTTTGAATCTGTTTTTTTTTACCTACAATTTCCAGGACTATGAGAGATAACAATTCTAAGCTTGATACAATGCAGCATTTAAACTTAGTTTCGCTAGAAAAAAAATCTCTCACCCGTTAGTACATGTATTCACAAGCATATTTATTAGATATTACAGCATGCATCTATTTTCATAGACCACTTAACACAGTGAAGTTAACAGGACAGTTCAGCTTAGCAGAAATGCATTCATGGGTCAGTTTTTGTTTACCTGAGTTACCTGAGAGGACACCTCCAGGGGAAACTGTTACATTCCATTTCATGTCAACATTCCTGGACACTTTGTTAGAATGTGTCTACTCGTAAGTTATGTAAAACTTTGCATTTTTATGCCCCACCTACGATAGTAGAGAGGCATTATGTTTTCTGGTCTGTGTGTCCGTTCGTCTGTTCGTTCGTCCGTCTGTCCGTCCGTCCGTCTGTCCCGCTTCAGGTTAAAGTTTTTGGTCAAGGTAGTTTTTGATGAAGCTGAAGTCCAATCAACTTGAAACTTAGTACACATGTTACTTATGATATGATCTTTCTAATTTTAAAGCCAAATTAAACTTTTGACCCCAATTTCACGGTCCACTGAACATAGAAAATGAAAGTGCGAGTTTCAGGTTAAAGTTTTTGGTCAAGGTAGTTTTTGATGAAGCTGAAGTCCAATCAACTTGAAACTTAGTACACATGTTCCCTATGATATGATCTTTCTAATTTTAATGCCTTATTATATTTTTACCAATTTTCACGGTCCATTGAACTAGGAAAATGATAGTGCGAGTGGGGCATCCGTGTACTTTGGACACATTCTTGTTTTGGAAATAAGTCATTAAATAGAAATGTGTTTTAGACTTAAGTAAAGCAAGAGACCAACAATAACAACTTAGGTCTTAATGACATACAAAAGGATTGCTGTCCACAAACACAGCCTATAACAGATTTACTTATCTTTTGTCTACAAAAATTGAATCAAACAAGCCAGCTGTGTACATGATACCATCTGTCTAAACAGTCCAAAACTGTTAGGGGTCTCTTTGGTCTAGTGCTCTTAGTGGTTAATCTACTTTGTCCTATTTTACCAAATTTTCCATTGATCTAACTGACGGATAATTTCTTTTCTCAGCACAGTAGAGTGATATGAAAAATGATTGCTAGAAACTAAGGACGCACAAGCCCGTTGTCAATGAAATTGACAATGTCTCCATAGGTAAAATAATGATAAACAGATTATCATATGGTCATCTCAACTCCATTGCTTTTGTCACCGGCTCAAGTGAAAAAATTAATCTCGTTGAGATGACAAACAATAATATATAAGTATCACTAGTTTGTCAATACTGAGATGGTGAGTTTAGACCCTGCACTAGGATTACCTGCAGAAGGTCTGTGATTCTCTCTGATATTCTCCACCAATTAAAAACTGACCTCCAAGTTGCTGCCAATAGCTCTGAAAGTGTATGTGGCATTAAACAACAATAATCAATCAATCAATTAATCCAAAAATGTTGTCTTTAACAGCTGTACTAATAGGTTTATTTAGAAATACTTTATGTAACAATTGACATGTCTAGCTTTCATTGAATTCAATATTTCTCTGGAGCCAGATAAAAAAAACCAGATTACCTTAACTTTACCCTAGGATGTAAATATATTTCAATAGTTCTTATATTACTGCATTCTCCTTATATACAATGTTCATCAACATTTGTAAGTCACTGTGTTGAGTGTGTATTATCTAGAATAATTAAATCCATTTAAGTTGCTAATATTTTTCCATGTTTTTAGGAAAGGAGAAGCTGTCTTCAGATCAGATAACATTTCTACAATATCCATTCTCAAAGACGTATTAACAAAGGAAGCCACCAAGAAAAAAATAAGACTTGATATAAGTTATGGTAGGTTTTGCCCCTCATATGCCCTAATGAGGCAATTTTTGTTGTTGTACATTCAACCCCTTTTTATATGACCGCAAACAAATTTTGCATTCGTATAATGGTATGATGTCGTCGTCTGCGTCTTCGTCTGCGCCTGCGTCTGCGTCGTCGTCCGAAGACACATTTGTTGTCCGGACGATAACTTTAGTTTAAGTGAAGCGATCTCTATGAAATTTTATAAGAAGGTTCAATACCACAAAAGGAATGTTGGGATTGATTAAAGGGATGATGGTCCAAACCGTTTGGGAATTAGGGGCCTAAAGGGGGCCCAAAACAAGCATTTTTCTACTTTCAGGATATCATCTTGTGTATAAGTATTTTAATTGCCCTGAAATTGTACCACAATGTTATATATCACAGGTAGAAGGTTTGGATTGATTTTGGGGGTTATGGTCCCAACAGTTTAGGAATTTGGGGCCAAAAAAGGGGCCCAAATAAGCCTTATTTGTAGTTTCCAGTCAATTAACTTGTACGGACTATAGCTTTTGTTTAAGTGAATTGATCTCAATGAAATTCAATAAGAAGGTTCAATATCACAAAAGGAAGATTGGGATCGATTTTGGGGATGATTGTCTGAACCATTTTGGAATTTGGGGCCCAAAAGGGGCCCAGAACAAGCATTTTTCTAATTTCAGGATATCAACTTGTGTATAAGTATTTCAATTGCTCTGAAATTGTACCACAATGTTTTATACCACAGGTAGAAGGTTTGGATTGATTTTGGGGTTTATGGTCCCAATGGTGCTAACAAAGGGGCCCAAATAAGCATTTTTGTAGTTTCTAGTCAATTGCTTGTGTTTACATGACCAAGGGGTTTTCTGGTTAAAGGACAATTTAGACAATTTAAAAGCAGCATAAGGGAGGTAAGCCAATTCCATTTAAAGATTTGATTACCTCCCTCACACTGCTTGAATATTATGTATTAAGAAATGATGATTGTCTTGAGATGATAAGCTGTAAATTTATATTTAGACATGTTAGAAGTTACTTTAAATTCATATCAATTTTAACCATGACTGTATGTAATTTTATATTTTGATACTTTATGATGTATTAAAATGAGTAGGTATTTTTGCAAACTTCTTCGAGGGAATCAATATTCAACAGCATAGTGTATTGTTCAAAAGCAAAAAAAATTAAGGATCATTTGAATGCATTCATTCTGTGTCAGAAACTTATGCTGTGTTAACTATTTAATCACAATCCAAATTCAGAGCTGTATCAACCTTGAATGTTGTGTCCATACTTGCCCCAACTGTTCAGGGTTCGACCTCAGCGGTCGTATAAAGCTGCACACTGCGCAGCATCTGGTTATAACCTGTTAAGAAATAAGTCTTTTAGTGATAATTCAATTGAAAGTCGAAATTTCTGCAGCTAACAAGCATAACAAGTGGCAGTCAAAATCTTTTCAACCCTTGAATTTGTACTTTAAGTTTATTTAAACAACACTTTAATTTATTTTGGAAGAAGTGACACAATAACATATGTCCAAAGATGGTTCAAAAGTGCAGTTCTAACACAGTTTGCAAAATTTGAGTATTTTTTCAAAAACATATATGAACGTCATTGACCCAACACAAAATATTCTTTTATTGTCCTTTATGCATTAAAGCAACAAATTAATACTTTTTGGTGAGAGATGTTGAAGGATACAAAATTTAATTTTTTTTTTTGTCTTCAACATTAATATGTAGCTTGGAATATAGTTGTGGGTTAATTTGTATGAGAAATTTATTTAGATTCTGATAGTTTCTAATACCAGTTTGTTTCAAATCTGACAGGAGCACAAACGTTCAGAATGTTGAGATCTGCCAATTGTCCATATACCTTAAAACTGTCAGATGACTTCTTATATGAGTTATTGCTCTTTTCAAAATGACAAATACCATTTTTTTTTTCACTTTTGTCTATTATCTTCAAAATATAATAAATAGAAACTTTAAATAGCAAAAATAGATCAGCAAGACCAGTTCTACAAATAAGTCTGCATTGTAGAAATTGTCAGTCAACTCCTTTTTAGCTCACCTGGCCCGAAGGGCCAAGTGAGCTTTTCTCATCACTTGGCGTCCGTCGTCCGGCGTCCTTCGTCGTCCGTCGTCGTCGTCCGTCGTCGTTAACTTTTACAAAAATCTTCTCCTCTGAAACTACTGGCCCAAATCAAACCAAACTTGGCCACAATCATCATTGGGGTATTTAGTTTAAAAAATGTGTGGCGTGACCTGGTCAACCAACTAAGATGGCCGCCACGGCTAAAAATAGAACATAGGGGTAAAATGCAGTTTTTGGCTTATAACTAAAAAACCAAAGCATTTAGAGCAAATCTGACAGGGGGTAAATATGTTTATCAGGTCAAGATCTATCTGCCCTGAAATTTTCAGATGAATCGGTCAATCGGTTGTTGGGTTGCTGCCCCTGAATTGGTAATTTTGAGGAAATTTTGCTGTTTTTGGTTATTATCTTGAATATTATTATAGATAGAGATAAACTGTAAACAGCAATAATGTTAAGCAAAGTAAGATCTACAAATAAGTCAACATGACCAAAATGGTCAGTTGACCCGTTTAGGAGTTATTGCCCTTTATAGTCAATTTTTAACCATTTTTCGTTAATTAAAGTAATCTTTTACAAAAATCTTCTCCTCTGAAACTACTGGGCCAAATTAATCCAAACTTGGCCACAATCATCTTTGGGGTAGCTAGTTTAAAAAAATGTGTGGCGTGACCTGGTCAACCAACCAAGATGGCCGCCACGGCTAAAAATAGAACAAAGGGGTAAAATGCAGTTTTTGGCTTATAACTCAAAAACCAAAGCATTTTGAGGAAATCTGACATGGGATAAAAATGTTTATCAGGTCAAGATCTATCTGCCCTGAAATTTTCAGATGAATCGGTCAATCGGTTGTTGGGTTGCTGCCCCTGAATTAGTTTTTGGCTTATAACTATGAAACCAAAGCATCTAGAGCAAATCTGACAAGAAGTTAAATTGTTAATCAAGTCAATATCTATCTGCCCTGAATTTTTCAGATGAATTGGACAACTGGTTGTTGGGTTGCTGCCCTCCAATTGTTAATTTTTAAAGAAATTTTGCTGTTTTTGGTAAAAATGGTCAATTGACCCCTTAAGGAGTTATTGTCCTTTATAGTCAATTTTTAACAATTTTCATTAATTTGGTAAATTTATGTAAATTTTTACCAAATATAGTTCTCTGTTACTAATGGGCAAAGTTCATTATAGATATAATTGTAAGAAGCAAAATCGTTCAGTAAAGTAAGAACTTCAAACACATCACCATCACCAAAATAGAATTTTGTCATGAATCCATTTGTGTCCTTTGTTTAATATGCACATAGACCAAGGTGAGCGACACAGGCTCTTTAGAGCCTCTAGTTTGAGTACTTGCCCTTTACTGATGGTTTTTGATTTTTTTTTGGGCATTTTACCTTATATGATAGAAATAATAATAGATAAATAGACACTTTCAATCTCAAAAATTATCAGCAAGTCAAATTTTCTCATATAGTTAGTAGATAAACTTTTTTTACCCTCTTTTGTGTTTGAATAAAAATTAAAAAGATAGCAAAAATTACACTATTTAAATGATCAGCAATACAATCAACAAAACAGATATTTGTCATGATTTCTATCCCTTTCTACAATGTTGGAGAGTGTCATTTGTTGAATATGCACATTCCACATTACCATTCTCAATTTTACATTATACCATTTATTTCTTTTTATAAGTCAGTTCCTTAATTTGAGGCACATCAGGGATTTTTACCCATTTACAGTAGAATAAGGTCTTTTACCTTATATTTGAGGAAAATAGGACAGAATTTTGGCTTTCATTGATAATTGCCTTTATTAAATCAATGTTATTGTTTTTTTTGTAGTTCTATACAAATTTTGTTGTATTTTACAGATATAAATGATGAGTCTATAGCATATACTCTAAACCTTATACACCCCAGACTAGAGTACCAGTTACTCTTGGCAAAGAAAGTTCAATTAATAGATGCCTTAAAGGTAAGAAATGATGCTAATCAAATGATCCAGACATTTTTTCATGGATTTATTAAAAAATTTCTGAAGAAGCAAGGGTGAGTTTTTTTTAACTCAGATTTATACCAAAAGTCACAACAAACACATCTGTATTGCTGGTAGAAAAGATAAACATTCTTCAAGGACTCACACTTGCCTATCAAAATGGTTAAATGGGGGTAAAATGGTAATTTCTTATCACATTCCATGAAATGGCACAAGAGGAATAAACTTGAGATTTAGAAGACTTTTTCATTCAGAATTAATCATGTTTATGACTGAGCATTATAATAAGTCTTGACTTAAAAAATATTTAATATTTTTGTGAAGAAAAAATAAATTGACCAACAAAAACATTTAATCCATTTTGAACATTTGTTTCATTTATCTGTAAAACCTTTATATTTTTGCTTATGGATTGTATAAACTTGTAGACAAACCTGATATTTTTTTCAGGAGTTACAGGTTCATGAGGAAGATCTGACTTTTATGTCTCCTGAATACAGACAGATCCTAGAGGAAGCTGATGCATTACAGGCTGAATTCAAAAGACAACCATGCCATCTTGAAAGATTATATGGTATGGTATTGAGATGATGTGATTTTAGTGATTGTTTTATTCTTCATTAGTCCTTTTCTCCATGCATTACATTTTACCCTATTTACATATATTATTACAGTCACATGACCAATGAATGATCTCTTTCCTTTCAGAATATTCGTATTTTGTTTTTTTTATGAATTAAATTAAGGGGTTAACTGTCAAATAAGGGGAGATAGCTAGTGATCATTTATTCCTGCTACATCTGTTTGTTCTAGTTGTTTTTGAAAATGAAAAATTGAATTTCAACAATTTAACAAATATTGCTCTGACACTAATTCAAAAGAACATTGGCAACGTGAAATATATCTGATGGGGCACATTTTTTTATGTTTTAATCTTAATATTAGGTATGCATGCTATACATATATATATGATTATTTTTGTATATTTCAGGTATGATAACAGATTTGTATATTGACAAATTTAAGTTCAAAGGAGTGAATGTAAAGGGAAAAGTTCCAGCTCTGTTAGAAGTTCTGGACAATTATGATCTTCAAACACTTGTTGAATTCTTCAACACCTCAGCATAATTATACATTTATGAATCCTTATGAAATCCAGTCACAAGACTTAAAGTGACTCCCTATAAATCGATCTGCAATATTGAAAAAGCAACATTTGTTGTAAGGAATTATAAATAAAAAGAGATAAGATAGCTTCGTTATAATTTGATTATAAGATTACAAGGTATAAATTCAAATTTTGTAGTTGAAATTTGTGGTTTCGGATATCTTAGACATACATTAATTTGAATTTATGTTCTACAGGTCTTATTTTATTTCTCATTAAAGAGGAAGAAAAATCTTACAAAATATATATAGTACTATAAATACTAAAATGTTTTAAAAAAAAATTAATAAAATGATTTTGTGGTTTCAAGACAGTTGCTTGTTACTGAGATTTAATTTGGTGTTTTTGATGTTAGAAACTCAAATCATAATAAAACATTTAATCAAAATTAAGATTGTAAGGTATTTCATAATTTCATAAACTCTTATGAACTGTTATAGTCCTCAAATAGTTATTAGTTCTGAAAGCATTTATGGTATTTTTCAGTAATCATATTTTGAAGTATAAAACTGTCTTAACAAACTGCAATTAATTAAATTGCTACAACAAAGAGTTGAATTATATGAGATTTCAGGTTTGTCAAAGAACTATGTCTTTATTGAATGAAAATATTTATACATGACAGAAACTTTTGTATTTTTAGAAATATGATTTTTAGCTGTGGTCCGTCCATTATACATTGTTGTGTTTTTTATTTACTTGTTGAATTTTGTACATTTCATGTGATTAAATTATACATATAAAATCTGTGTTATCCTCTTTATTTTTCATTGTGCAATAGTATCATATACCTTCATCTTTGATAACATTTCATATACTGTAAATAAGAAATTATTGCATGCATTTAAAATGAAGATTTTGTCATTTTAGTCTAAAGATTTGGCGATAATGAAAAAAAAAATCCTGTTTAATTGATATAGAAAAATATCGGGTATAAATTATTGCGCTCATAACAATGTCACATTTTTGGCAATAATAAAAACATCGCCTGTGCACAGAATATAACTTACCTGATGGTCCAAATGACTGACAAGTTCTTGGTAAGTCATTGGCTCCTGTCTGAACAAGTAAAATGCCTCCATCACTCGCATTTGCTCATTAGTCATAAATCAGGACAGTGGCTACCATTAACAGAACACATCTCTTGTAATCTATGACATTTTTCATGATTTATTGGTCAATGTTAAGTTTTTGTGATTTTGTCTGTTACTCTTAAGTAATTGGTCAGCTGTATTTGGTGAATAAAATGATTGTCTGTCTGGCATGTATTATCTGACCTTGATCTCATTTTCATGGTTAATGATACAGTTTCATAATTTTGTCAGTGTATCAGATACCAAATAAACTCATCATAGATACCAGGACTAAATTTAGTATATACACCAGACGCGCGTTTCATCTACAAAAGACTCATCAGTGACGCTCGAATCCAAAAAAGTTAAAAAGGCCAAATAAAGTACGAAGTTGAAGAGCATTGAGGACCAAAATTCCTAAAAGTTTTGCCAAATACAGCTAAGGTAATTTATGCCTGAGGTAGAAAAGCCTTAGTATTTCAAAAAATTCAAAAATTTGAAAACAGTAAATTTATAAATATAACAATATCAATGACAATTCATGTCAGCACAAAAAAGTGCTGACTACTGGGCTTGTGATACTCTCAGGGAAATAAATCTCCACCAGAAAGCAACATGTCAATTATATTTGTTGTATTGAATAATTGTAAAGTGTACAAGCCTGTCTAGTCTGGTTTATCTTGCCATGACCTCATAATCAAAGTTTATTCCTTATGTTTATTTTATGTGATACTTTTGGTAAAAACTCCATGTTACAGATTTTCAACATAAATTTAATAATAAGTAAAACAGGTGACACGTTTCAGCATGTGCACTCTTGTAAGATCTCTATGTAGTGCTGTAGACTGGTGTTTTGAATAGAGGGAATCATATAAGAGACATATGAAATCACCATGAGGCTGTTAGATTTTAGATAGTTTTTAAAGACATAAAGATATTCTGACTTCAAGTTCACTCTAAATTTATCAAAATATCAATACAGCATGAGGAAATGTCAGAAAACAGCTACTAAATCCTTACATGTGGTCATATACATGAATTTTTTTGGCAGGAATTAACTAGTTTTTGATAACATTTCCTTTTTAACACAATAGACCTTCAAGAAAGTGTGAGATTTTGCACATTCTTGGTATCCTTGTCATTAACTGTTTAGTTCAAATGGTCTAAAGGGTGAGCATTTCTCATCACTTTGTGTTTGTATAAGTTAATTTTTACAAAATTCTTCTCTGAAACTACTGAGTCAAATTTATCCTAACTTGGCCACAATCATCATTGGGTTAACTGGATAAAAAAAAAATCGGATACCTCAGCAAATAGGTAGGAAACTTATTTAACAAAATATTGTTTGTGTCCGGAAGACACAACAACCTATTAAAATCGACAGATGATATATTTAAAATGTTGGGCACAAATATCCCTCTTTTTCGTGAAGTCCCTCTAGATATTCGACGATTAAACGACGGAGAGAGAATTGAAAGCATAATCATTAGACCTGGCAACCCTATACGAAGAAAGATTGAAACAACCAGGCTCTTATAAAAATAGGACCATATGTCGTATTTGCTTGTGATTATAATGGCACCATATAGCAAATAATTCGCTGCCTTTAAACTACTAAAAAGACCGCATTTTCTGGATTCTTCGTCTCCGAACAATACGATGACAGCACCGCACCTCCTTTGTTACAGTTGGTGTGTAACATGATAGAGAATTTACCTGATATTAAATCACAGTTCGACATTTAAAAGTCCAACTATTTTAATTACCATTCAACCACCCAGAAGGTTCCTGTTAAACACTAGACATACGGCTGATAGTAAGACACCATTTTGTGTGTATCTTGGAATATTACTCTTTGCAAAAACCAGGAAAAGACGGCTGGTGGACATTTTGTCCCCGAGGACATCATCCGCCCAGTAGCAAAACTACAATTGCATGAACTTACGAAGATCAAACAGGAAACTGGCTCGGACGTCGCCCAGTATAAAAAGGTCCGAAACAGACGTCACCATGGACACGGTGTCGTCTGATATGGCAGGTGTCCCCTCATCACCAGACATGACAAATATCTCAAACACGACTCATTCAGATCATTGTCCTAGTGACAATAGCAGTATTACACATATACAGCCATGTTCAGTTGTCCTTAAAGACATTTTGGTTTTTGATGACACAGTACAACACTGTCGCATTTCAAAATGTGAGACCAAATAGATATAGGAAGATGTGGTGTGAGTGCCAATGAGACAACTCTCCATACAAATAACAATTTAAAAAGTAAACCATTATAGGTTAAAGTACGGCCTTCAACACGGAGCCTTAGCTCACACCGAACAACAAGCTATAAAGGGCCCCAAAATTACTAGTGTAAAACCATTCAAACGGGAAAACCAACGGTCTAATCTATATAAACAAAACGAGAAACGAGAAACACGTATATATTACATAAACAAACGACAACTACTGTACATCAGATTCCTGACTTAGGACAGGTGCAAACATTTGCAGCGGGATTAAACGTTTTAATGGATCCAAACCTTCTCCCTTTTTCTGAAACAATAGCATAACATCACAACAAAGAAAAACATACGATAAAATATCAATTGGCAGACTTAACTCAATCAAAAAACGTATGATTAAACAATGAACGAATAAATTTGATCTGCGAAGGCTGCAAAGCTTGTGCTATTTTAACTACAGATGCTGAATTCACTAGCAATTTGACCAAGAAGTCATGTTTTACCAGAAGTTACGATGATCTGAATTGTAAATCGATAAATGTCGTCTACGGATTAGAGTGCAACCTTTGCGGATTGGTATACGTCGGTGAAGGGAAAGGAAGGCTAAACAAACGTATGTGCGGTCATAGATCAGACATAAACCTCAATGCTAACGACATTCTATACCAACATTTCAATCAGCCCGATCATTCCATCGTTTCTATGACAGTTCGCATTATCGAAAAGATATACCATAGCTCTAACAATCCTAATCTTTCAACGACTCTCCGTAGACAAAAAGAAGACTACTGGATTAGACAATTGGGAACTGCAACACCGTATGGCTGCAATGACAAAATTGATGGTATAGGTATTCATCTAGTCCTTCGTGTAACTCGGTGAATGTGATGAATATTTTCAACTCGACTCCTCGAAGTAGACGGAGTCATGGTCATCGTCATTATACATCACCTTCTCTGCATGATGTCTCTATTAATGACTTGCTGTCATTCATACAAAAGCCGTTAGGTATTCATCACATTCGCACGAAACTTTATTCATTACCAATTTCAAAACTTCATTCTCTATTCAATTTATGTTTTGAATCCACTGTTACAAACCCTCATTCAAACCAAAACAAACTTCAAGCTATAATTTCGGATATTGCAAGTCACAGACTTTTCAAGCCAGTTCGCATTGGAAAAGATGAAAAAGAGAAAAGATCTTTTCTAAATCTTTCCTTTGCCAACAAAGGTCTCGATGGCGTCAACCTAGGCAATATCCTTCATCATAATTTAGTTCAATCGAAAATACCTACTTATTTCAAAGACCAGTCTGTACCAATAATTTCTTATACCTATACCAAACCTATTGCAACTAAAATTTTCAATTACAAACGCGTTACGAGAATCTCGATATTGACGACTTCAAGTCTAAACCTCCTGATTGCACTTGTGCTAGTTCCCAATTCACATATAATCCTGCTGGCCACGTTATTACCGGTGACCTTTACATTGTTAATAACACTTCTCTACGAAATGTGTTATCGAAAGGTCCGAAATATCGTGAGCCTAAATCCATCAATTGGAAATACAACTTTAAAATTTTGATGGACTCAGTCGAGGATTATGCCAGGCAATGGGCTAAACGTGAAAAGGAAGACGTAGACACTCTATCCGAATGGATTAAGGCAGTGAGGTCGTTAATACAAATCAGAATTAAGAAACTGAATGGGTCCATCAATGCCCATGCTACGTCAATCTTTAAAGACCCAAATGTTGCTAAACACTTATCCGACCTCCATGATAAATATGTTGTTGTCCCCGCAGACAAAGCCCCAAATAACATCGTTTTTGTCTGTAAAAGTCACTACATTAATTGCTTGATAAACGAATTAGGTATAGACAATTCACTTGGAAACTCAATATATACCCTCACGACACTTACCAAAGAGGAAATCCTGGATAATCATAGGTCTGTTCTTTGTTCCTTTGGTATTTCAACCAAAGATGAAGAACTGGATCTTCCATCACTGTATTGGATATCTAAACTACATAAGTGTCCTTACAAACAACGGTATATTGCTGGGGCTTCCAAGTGCTCCACGAAACGACTTTCTAAATTATTAACATCTATTTTATCGGCAATCAAAGACGGGCTTCAAAGTTATTGTGAAACTGCCTATTCTAGAGGTGGCGTGAATCAGATGTGGATACTTAAAAATTCCAAAGATCTTTAGAGTACATACAATCTAACTCTCTTTCATCTTGTAACAGTATTAAAACATTTGACTTTTCTACTCTTTACACAAGTATTCCACATTCCAAACTAAAAGACAAATTGAAAGAGTTGGTATTACTTTGCTTCATAAAAAAGAATGGCCAACGTAGATACAAGTATCTTGTCTTAGGGAGGGATAACTCATACTTTGTAAAGAATCACTCTGATTCAAACAAAAAATTCTCTGAAACCGATATTATCAAGATGCTTGATTTCTTGATTGACAACATATTTGTAACGTTCGGAGGACGTGTTTTTCAACAGACTGTCGGCATCCCAATGGGAACAAACTGTGCCCCTCTACTTGCCGACTTGTTTCTTTATTATTATGAGGCTGACTTCATGCAGGAACTTCTCAGAAATAAAGATAAGAAGTTAGCAATATCCTTTAACTCTACTTTCCGCTATATAGATGAGGTTCTTTCACTAAACAATTTTTACCGGATTTGTAATCACATAAGCAACACGGAGCACCTGAGATCATCCCTAGTTTTTGGTGGGGTTCGTGTTGTTTATTCTTTAGTTTTCTATGTTGTGTCATGTGTACTATTGTTTTTCTGTTTTTCTGTTTGTCTTTTTCATTTTTAGCGATGGCGTTGTCAGTTTGTTTTATATTTATGAGTTTGACTGTCCTTTTGGTATCTTTCGTTCCTCTTTTATAGATTCATTATTACAACATGGATTATGCATCTCTTAAGACCGGGTACTCGGGAAATATAAACTCAACTAGGTGAAGCTGAAATTGAACGTTATTCAAATGATGAAGTAGTTTGTCCACCTTTTTTACAAGGCAAAGTGTTTACCACAGTTGTTGTTGAAAACATACACCATTCATAATCTCAACTAAACAACATCAATGTCATCTTCTATTGGGAACGGAATCTATTTTTCAACATCCAATAAAAGGAAATTAGGACATTAGAAAAGATAAGATGATATTACTTACAAGTAAACCGAAGCCTTAAAAGGTACATACACTCCCTGATTCTTACATGAATACGAAACCTGCATATCTACAAAACCAGTACTCCTTATTCTACCCGAGGATATAACTGTCTTTCCTAACCACGACTATCTATTCTTGAGTTTACAGAATGGTTATGAGTGGTTAAATACGGTAAGGTTGACAGTATTGCAGATATTACATAAAAAATATTTCATGGTCATCCTTTCATTCTTAGAGAAGCGTGGACTAACTGTTGAAGTGAGTCTTACCTGCTAAATGCCAATATTTAAGGTAAGAGATTTGTCAATTTTGAATCCTGTACAAACTCCGGTGATGATAGCAGACCAACCGCTATTTGTTTTTCAAAGAAAATTCAGTGTAAATGGTAAATTTGTTGTGGCTTACATATTGAAATGGCATGTTTCAAAGTTCTGGGTGAGCTATTGCGAAATAGCGGTTGGATCGAAGCAGACCTCCGGTTGCGGGATTTCTTCGCTGCGATTGAGACCAATTTGTTTTTGTTCGTTGGCGGCGTTGTTGGCTCTCTGACACATTCCCTGTTTCAATTCTTTATAAAATTGCCTAATAATCTTTTTTGATATGCGAACTTAAAACAGCCTATTACTATAACTGTCAATGAGTAATATATCATATTCCAAGAGTGAAAAGTAAAAGCACAAACATACTGAACTCAGAGGAAAATCAATTTGGAAAGTCTATAATCACATGGCAAAATCAACTTACAAAACGCATCAAAAACGAATGGACAAGAACTGTCATATTCCTGACTGATGCAGTTTCGCATCCTCCATAACAAGACTCCCTTCCAAAAGCCAATGTGACCCCTAGATAGGTCATGTATGATTAAAATACGGAATCTGAACAAAAAGAAAAAGAACAGTGATAAATAACAAATAGGCTTCGGAAGGCTGAAGAGAAACAACTCATTTACACCTCTTTGATGTTTTAACAAATAGTAGAAATTTCAAATTCAATTGTTCGATGCTAAACTGTTTAAACTGTTTCTATATCCAAAGCATGGTGTGATAAAGTATTAATGATAGAAATCACCCTAATTAAAACAACATTTTCATCTTATTACACTTCATTTCACAAAAAATAACAAAACATCATGCTGGTTAATATTCGTCTAATTATATACCTAGACAATTAGCATTATGATTGAATTACCACATAGATTGCAATAAGTCGTTAACTAGCTAAGGTTGTTCACTTACCTGCTTAGAGTAACACCATGACGTCACTTTGGTTATCGACGCGTTTATGGAAGTTAATTATTGTGTTATTATTAAGTAATATTTTACAAGACACTATTAAATGAACCGTGCTTGGAATTATAGTTTCTAATCCTTTGATGTTAAAGAACGTTCTCGTACAATTAGAAACAAGTTGCAATAGTGCTCGAAGTCATAACAAAATATCTGGTGAGAATTTATTTATATAGCTCTTTTTTTTAGCTTCCCAATGCGTTATCAATTTGATGAAATACTTTCAGCAAAATTTCTCTTATGGTTTTTTATACTAGGCTTCAAATGCGAAAATAATTAAGGAACCTTAATCCGTTGTTTAATTAAGAAAAAATACTGGAGATTTAGTATACAGGGCAATGAGTCTCAGACAATTACACATCAGAGTAAAAAATTACGTGAACGTATGCAAATAAAGACCTTTAAAAATAACCAAAACCCATACTATTAAGTTTTTACTCTTGTAATGTTTGGCTCATAATAATCGAATAACACCGATATCTGTTCCTTTTGTGAAATAACCCTATCTCAAAGAAGCAATTATCGGTGCGTTTTAAATTATAATCCTGGTACCTTTGAATACTACTGATTCAAAACAGATTAATTGCATTTAACTTGAGTAAGGTAGTGGAGAATCAATTTTCTAATATTTTGATTCCCGGAATAAATTCAAGATACCTATATTTTAACCCGATCCAGACATTAATGTATTAGACAAACACGCTGAAGATTTAAAACTCTGCGCCGGAGATTTTAAAGTCCGGGGCTGGAGATGTATTTAGTACAGAGCTGGAGATGTAAAGGAAATTTCAAAGTTCACATATTTTAAAATCATTGATATTAAATCTATACTTTCTGCAATCAGTCGCATAGTTTTTACCTTGAAACTGGTTAGGCCAGTTCACAAGATTTTTGTTCACAACAAACCCATGTTCTAAAAGTCTTTAACTATAATCTGGTCATCACAACTTCGTGAGTATATATTTTAAAAGCTGTAACAATATTATGGCTTAACTCTGTTAGGCAGAGCTACAATTATAAACACACGAGATAGACCAAAGCCGCATAAATGGCAGATTTAATGATAATTTAATATTCATTCATTAAATGGGATAGAAACCTAGAACAACTGTCTGGTTTTTTTTATGCAACTGTTTATGTTTGAACTGCTTAGTCTTAGTCATTTGCAGAGATATATAAAGAAAGGATATCATACCGTCTAATTGACCTAGTAAATCTATAGAACATCATCAAATCAGAGGTTTGTAATGATTTTTCAAATGTTCTATGATCTTGGTGAGTTGTCTCTCTTTCAGCATTCATAAATACTACCATAGTTGGAGACTTTTTGTATTTCTTTGGTTTTTAACTTTCATTTTAATATTGACAGACATTTGATGCATTGATCATAATGCCTGGGTAATTTTATAGGCTTTCGCCATTACAGAAATATACAAATCCACCTTGATGTGACACCAGTGCTTATGCTTGGTGAAAGAATTTAACCTTTAACTGTTTATAAGTTTTATGTTATCTCACTTGATCTGATAAAACGACAGCTGCATTTTTTATCATCTTGATAACGTGTTCTAGTATTCTGTCTTTATGAATATTACTTTTACTGTTTTGTCTGTTTTTGGTCGTATCTATTTGACGTGGCTCCGTACTTATATATCCCGTCATAGTGTTATTATTCTATGATAATTTTTGTATTCTTGTCTTTCATTTTTGCTAATATGCTAAAGCAAATGTCTATGTACCTTTTTGTGTTTCTTTGTTATGTATGACGTAGGTCTGTAAAAGTTCATCCCGTCATTGTGCTATTGTGCCATGGTAAATGTTTGTTTACATATTTGTTTGTTCTTATAGTGATTAAGATAATAACACAATATGACTGCTATTTTTAACATTTGAACCTTTTATGTCAGTTTGTTTTGTTCACACATCGTTGTCAATACAATGGAATTTTATGCGACTGTCATACAAGTGAGAGGTTTAGCTAGGTATAATTTAATACACCATTTTCTACTGAGAAAGCATGTACCAATTCAGGAATATATCACAGTTCTTGTCCATTCGGACAATGTGATTGATCTTTTGATTTTGTCATTTGATTATGGACTTTCCTTTTAAAATTTTCCTCGGAGCTCAGTATTTTTTGTGATTTTACTTTTTGCTCAGTATCTAAAACGCTCTCCGTTTACAATTAGATTATTTTACTAGAATTTAAAACCATTCTAACAAAATAAAAAAGTGTTGAGTATTTTACAATGTCATGTTAATCAAGAATCACCGAAAAAATTCTCAGCTGTCGTTTTATCCGATCAAGTGAATAAGTAAAACCTATAAACAATTCAAGTTAAATTTCTTTCACAAAGTATAAGCAGTTTGAAACTGGTGTCACAGCAAAGGTGATTTGTAGGCTACTGTGATGGCGAAAGCCTAGAAAATACCAATTCATTATGACAAAGACATCAACCAAGTATTGGCATAAAAGTTACTGAATGTTTGATTAAATTCCATTAACAGAAGTTGATTTAGACAATTGGGATACCACAGGCGTCATTGTTAGGGATCGTAGCTTATAACAAAAGTTATATAATTTGGTGTTCAGATGAATATTGGAGAACCGTCAAACGGTAGCATTATATTTACTTCACCGTTTAGTGGCTTTTGTTTATCGACAAGACAGTTCAGGTCTAACATTACAAAATATCCATAGTTGACTTAATGGTATATTTATAAGGGTATTTCAGCTTCGCCATAACTGTAAGTCATTTTGGACAACCACAGTTCTTTGGTAGAAAATAAAACGTAAATTATTTTTTGCGCATTAATTAATTTGATTGACAATGATACATGAATTACAGGTTCCTGGTGTGGCACAAACACATTAAGAATGATTAAAATATGTGCGAGCACTTAACCTTTCTCTTAACGGGATAGTGGTTTAAAACACTATTTAAGAACAAAATTCAAATTAAAAATCAGTTGCAAAAGGCCTGAGTGATAAAAAAGACACAAGAAAAAAAATTCTTAATGAAAACACCCCAAAAAATACAACTAACAAACAAACAATTTAAGACAACACATATCAATCTAAGAGTACTCGTAGTTACTAATAGTTGTTCAATGTTTATTCCAACAAAATAAGTCACGTTTTTCTGGACTAGAGTATCAATTAGTAGATATCCAACCGATTTAGTATAAATGCGTCATAAAAAGTAGGAGAAAAGTTCAGAGCCAAAATATAAGTACAATACATCGACAGAATTTTGTACAATTTGCTTTCAAAACTGTGTCACAAAAAAACTTTTGCATAACACTTCCTGTTGTCTTTATTTTTACTAAATATCACAAAAAGTGTGTTTTACAATTCACTACGTTGTACAAACTAAATATTTTTTTTACTAAATATCACAAAAAAGTGTGTTTTACAATTCACTACGTTGTTTAGGATAGACCACGTCCGTATAACTAACGACAACAGACGTGATACGTATGTATTTTTGCTGCTCATTAAAGACTCCAGAAAAACAAAGTAAACATGAAAATGCATCTTTCCTTGTTGCAAAAGTTTTATATATCGTAATTCATAACCCTGAATGGAGAGATTGTAAGCTGTTCCATATTTCTTTTGTGACTGGTTAGCATAACGGCATTTGTACTTCTTTGTGAGAGAGTTTCATTATCATGGTTGATGATGATTTCATAACGAATATCTTTTTCTTTCTAAGTTTTGTAGATGATTGATCTTGCGTATCTCATGGCCGATTAACATTTAAATCTTCATCAAAGTTTATTCATGTATATATTCAGACCACTAATGAAAATATTGTTTGATAAATTCAAATACTTTTATAAAAACGAAAGATGCAAATGTTCAGTCGTTATATCTTTTTAGGTCAAATAGCTCCTCAACTATTTATACTTCCCAGCCTTCCAAACTTTTAGTTTTTAACGTTCCCGATGAAGGTATTTCCAGTATAGTGAATATGGCCGGTCAAATTTATTAACTGAATGTTGAAGGTAAATCAAGGAAATCGCTTCTGACGCAACCGAAAAAAACCCACTTAGTACAGATTTGAATCTAAATCATGATAAGTTTACCAAATCTTACTGTAACTTTACTTTATTCTGAGACTAATAGGTGTTGTAGTTCCATGAGTATTTTGCCGTGTTTAAACTTTCGTTTGTGATTTTCTTTCAAGCTAGCATGTAAGTTATTAAATTTTGATTGTTGTAAAACAACCTAAACATTAAACGGACATGAATTGTTTTAAGGTAATCATTTTGGAGTCCTTTCTTACTTGCTGTTCGGTGTGAGGCAATATTCCGTGTTGAAGGCCGTCTTTCATATAATTGAACCTATAATTGTTAACTTTTTATACATTGTGACTTGGTTGGAGTGTTGTCTTAACGTCAATGAGAATTCAACCCAATGAAAAAAATAACAACAATAGACAGGTGTTATATACAATGCTATACCATCTTACAAGACCAGCATCAGGAAAGAGTCCTTCTATCCACATACAATAAGAGATTGATACACATTACCTGCCAATATTGCTGCTGCAGAGTCTTGACTCGTTGAAGAGACTAGTACTGCATGCTAATTAAATTTCAAGCCCATTTCAAAAAATGTTTTTACTTGCACCATGTATAAATGTAATGTACAGCACAAAATTTTTCATTTTTGTTAAAATTATTTTTGGACTTAATTTTTCAAGCGCACACCAAACAGTGACTTGATAGTCAACATAATGACGATGGTCACTAAGTGGTTGAAGTAGAAGAAGTAGAAGTATACAATATGTCAAGATCAAAAACTGCCCGAGTCAATATTGGTTTCAATTTATTGACAACTTATTAAATCTCTGGGCAGTAACTATGATGTTACTACGTAAAGGTTTCTCCTCATGCAGTGTATATTTCTTAGTTGAGTCGATATGCACGTGGTTGCAGTAAAGTCTCGGATTTCAATGAAAACAAAGAAAATCTACCGTCATTATACTTCACGGATACCAAAAACTTCACATTCTTTCTTATAGAAAAGAACGATACATAGTCGGATCATAAAAATGTTCAAATAAAGATCTTTCTAAAGTGCTCAATATTATTCTTTCTACATTTAAAAAGACGGCCTTCAAAAGTATTGTGATGAGATATATTCCACCGGTGGTGTCTATCAGATGTGGATTCTTCAAAATTCTGAACATCTACTGCCAAATCTTAGATCACAATTTCTGCACAATTATGCTCCATGCTCAATTGAAAGATCGACTTTATCATCTCATTAATCAGACCCTATTCTTTTCTGTAAAAATGGGAATCGCAGATATAGATTTCGTGCTTTTGGTATAATAATTCCTATTTTGTGAAGAACATCACTGATTCTATCGGAAAATATACTGAATTAGATATTATCAAAATACTGGACTTTTTGATTTACAATAAAATTGTTGAATTTGTAGGATTGATATAATTGTAACAGACAATCGGTGTTCCAATGGGAACTAATTGTGCACACTTACTGTCCGATTTGTTCTTGTACTCGTATGATCAGAATTAATTCAGAACCTACTAAAAGACAAAAAGAAAAAGCACCTTGCTAACTTTTTTAATTTTACTTTCAGTTATACTGATGGTGTTCCATCACTGAATAACCCATATGATCTTGAAATTAAGGATACTATTGATACTAGAAGCATTTGAACTTTTACTCAATATTAACACAGATGGACGACTTCACACTGAAATCTATGACAGACGTAATGATTTAAACTTCCCAGTTCAATGTAGTAACATATCCTTTGCCCCATCGTATGGTGTTTACATATATCAGTTGCTACCATATGCTCGCGCATTTTCACTCTTTACAGACATATACAGAAGTGTGCTCCTTACACAGAAACTGCCCCGACAAGGTTAACAGGAGAACAGATTATAATGACGATCCTTAAATTTTATTGATACCATCACGAACTGGTTCATCCATACACGACGTATAGATCAACCTGTTCCAACTTCGTAATGGTATCAATAAAATTTAGTCTGTGTCTTAACTAACCAATCGACTTTCGAACAGCGGTATACTACTGTTGTCTATGTTTACCACATATTAAATTGCGGTTTATAATATACGTCATTTGGTCTGCTAAATACCGAAAATAAATGTTATACCGAGGCTATCGGACGTGCATCGGTATTTATACATCTAACATTCATGTATTTACTAAATTTTATCATCGGTATAAGGACATCATTCGTAAATATAGCTCAACATGCAGACTTCTTATACGTTCAGGTATTTCACATCCAATTTTTAATGAAATATTCTTTATAAAGCACAAAGGTGTCAGTATTCACCTCAAAAACTAACAAAACCTTTGAATAGACTTATTAAGAAGGGATATAGTTACGATACTGTTGTCAGGTCATTAAAGATTGCATATTTTGGCGTTAATATTGATTCACTTATAGGGTCTTTGCATCGGAACTAAACACATTTATTCAAAAACCACTGAATTTTAGTGTGCGTATTGTTATGCGTTTACTTTTCTACATTCGCTAGAGGTATAGGGGGAGGGTTGAGATCTCACAAACATGTTTAACCCCGCCGCATTTTTGCGCCTGTCCCAAGTCAGGAGCCTCTGGCCTTTGTTAGTCTTGTATTATTTTAATTTTAGTTTCTTGTGTACAATTTGGAAATTAGTATGGCGTTCATTATCACTGAACTAGTATATATTTGTTTAGGTGCCAGCTGAAGGACGCCTCCGGGTGCGGGAATTTCTCGCTACATTGAAGACCTGTTGGTAACCTTCTGCTGTTGTTTTTTTCTATGGTCGGGTTGTTGTCTCTTTGACACATTCCCCATTTCCATTCTCAATTTTATGTATGTAGTTATAATGTTTCATTTGTAATTCTGGTTTGATATTGTGTTATGTCTTCTCGTTTATGGTTTTAATTCTATTTTTATTTTCTATATGTATGTAAAAATAAAAATAATTAATCATCTGGTTCATTTATATGATTTTAAGTTTGGAGCATTTATATGCACAGGATTTATGTATTTGTTTTAGAGAAATAGCCGACATGATTAGAAAGTACAAATGACTACACTATTATTCTATATTAAATAAACTCATCATAGATACTAGGACTAAATTTTATATATACGCCAGACGCGCGTTTTGTCTACAAAAGACTCATCAGTGACGCTCGAATCCAAAAAAGTCAAAAAAAAAAAAAAAAAAAAAAAAAAAAAAGCCAAATAAAGTACGAAGTTGAAGAGCATTGAGATCCAAAATTCATAAAAGTGTTGCAAAATACAGCTAAGGTTATCTATGCCTGAGGTAGAAAAGCCTTAGTATTTCAAAAAATTCAAAATTTTGTAAACAGTTAATTTATAAATATAACAATATCAATGATAATTCATGTCAGCACAAAAAGTGCTGACTACTGGGCTTGTGATACCCTCGGGGAAATAAATCTCCACCAGCAGTGTCATCGACCCAGTGGTTGTAAATAAACTCATCATAGATACTAGGACTAAATTTTATATATACGCCAGACGCGCGTTTCGTCTAAAAAAGACTCATCAGTGACGCTCGAATCAAAAAAAGTTAAAAAAAAAAAAAAAAAAAAAAAAAAAAGCCAAATAAAGTACGAAGTTGAAGAGCATTGAGATTTAAAATTCCTAAAAGTGTTGCCAAATACAGCTAAGGTAATCTTTGCCTGAGGTAGAAAAGCCTTAGTATTTCAAAATTCAAAATTTTGTAAACAGTTAATTTATAAATATAACAATATCAATGATTATTCATGTCAGCACAAAAAGTGCTGACTACTGGGCTTGTGATACCATCGGGAAATAAATCTCAACTATATTAACATTCTCGTAAGGGTTAGAAAATACACCAAATAACACTATTACAAACTTAATCCCAATTTTATATTCAATTTTAGAAATTTACATGTGACGTCACTTATTGTAGCGTTAATACATTCGTGTGACGCACAGTTCATAATTCTTCTGTGCTTAACTTGTGTACTGTAAATTAGTTTTAGGTGTTCTCTGTTATTCTTTGGTTTACATACTGAAATGTACTATTGTGTTGTTTATTTGTGTATTTATATATCATGAGTGTTCTTGTATATATTTTAACTGTATTCCTTTCCTGTAATGTTGTCATTTTAGCGGTCATTTTTATCATTTCCATTCAAGAGGGAGGTTTGGCTGGCCATAAAACCAGGTGCAACCAACCATTGTTTTAAATGTTCTGCATCAAATCAGGAATATTGCTGCTGTTATCAAATAGTCCATTTCTATGCATATTGGCGGTTTTTTTTAAGGTAGCAGTTCAGTATTTCTGTTGTTCCGTTGATTTATCTTATAGTTGATGTACATCTCCGGTTTTGGTTTTTGACCCGAATTTGTTTCAGTTAAATCGAATTATGGCTATTGAACAGCGATATACTACTATTGACTTTTTATGTACTATTTATTTCTCAGCTAAGAACAATTTTGTATATAAAGAACTAATAAATTTTTCAGAACTATTACTAAATAAAATCAAAAATACATTCATTGTGGTAAGATTTCACTTGCCATAATTTAATATTAGTGCGAATGAAGAAATTCAACCTTTTATGGAAAAAAAGTTTATATTTGTTAACAAAATCTAGAAATTCTCCTTCCTATCAACATGAGTTTTGGTTGAAAATATTAAGCTCCGAATCGTGTACAAAGAAACAAATAGTTAAAACAATATTTATTCAGATAAATCAATATTAAACGATATTATTACAAATGAAATAAATATTAAGGATTCAGAAACAAGCAAATTTGCTTTTCCAAATCTGTCTCCTTTAACACAAATAATACTCTTATTGAACAATACATAACTATAAATACTGGCATGCTCTGAAATAAATATATGAATATCTCCTATATGCATATGCTTCGGTTTACCGCGGCATTTGTATAGTAAGTACTTTACAAATGCTTTCAATAACTACGGACATTTTTTCATATTGTATGACTTATTTATTTTGTGTCTTTTCTTGTTACATATGATAAAAGTGAGAATGGAAATGGAGAATGTGTCAAAGAGACAACAACCCGACCATAGAACAGACAACAGCAGAAGGTCACCAATATGTCTTCAATAGAGCGAGAAACTCCCGCACCCGGAGGCATCCTTCAGCTGGCCCCTAAATGACAATCATACATAAATAACAACAGACTACTAGCAGTTACTGACTTGCCAGCTCCAGACCTCAATTAAACTGATTGAAAATTTATGTTTTCATCATATAATATCAGGCCCAATTCCTCCCGGTAGGGGATTAGTATTATATCGTTATTTAATAATATGAGGAAGGTTTGGATACATTATCTGCTGTATGGCCCCAAAGTGTTGTTCACAGATTGTTACAGAGTACGTTTGTATCCAGTCTAGATATTCGAATTTAACTAGTGGGCTTAATTGAGTTTTGTATAACAATGGAATGTAAAAAAACTTTTTTTTTTAAATGAAATAGGTTGACTGCTCAAATGAATCTTTAACCACAACATGTAAAATGAAAAAAGGAGACGAATTATAGTGAAAGCATGATAAGTTATCTAATGAACATACTTTAGTTGAATGAAATAAGAAAGGAAGAAGCAAATACAATATTTTCATTGATATGCTGCTTCTTGAATGTTGCTCTAAGGTCTTCATGATTTTACAACCGTCAACATGGTGAAGTCAATTTGAATCTAATATGTGGTGGCAACAACTAAAAGATTTTTGCTTACATTGCCAAAATGTATTTTTTATGATGTAATTTTAACCATTTATAATTCGAAATAATGTTAAAGAAGTAACTTTTATCGACATTTTCAGAAAGTCCCTAATCAAATGGCAAAATCAAAAGCTCAAAACACATAAAAACGAATGAAAACCAATGTCATATTTCGGATGCGGTACAGGCATTTTGGATCAAACCTGGTTTTATAGGTAACTAAACCTCTCACTTGTCTGACAGTCGAATAAAATTCCTTATATTTACAACGATGTGTAAACAAAACAAAAAGACATCATAGGTTAACATATAAAAAATAGGGGTACAACAGTCAACATTGTGTCACAATGAAAACAAACAAATATATAAACAAACATTTAATTGACTGGCACAATAACACACTGACGGAATGTATAAGTATAGAGCCACGTCATATGTAACAAAGAAACATAAAAGGCACATAGACAAACATATATGCAAAAATGAAAGACCAGAATAAAAAATTAGCATAAAACAATAACACAATGGCGGGATGTATACGTACAGAGTCACGTCATGTGTAACAAAGAAACATAAAAAGGCATATTAAGCGTTTCAAAAGAAGAAAGCATACACAAAGTATCATTAAACAATAAAAATGATGGGATGTATAAGTACAGAACCACGTCAAATGGATACCGCCAATAACAGACTAAACATTAACAGTAATTCATAAGGCAAATAGAAGAATACTATAAAATAGTTATCAAAGGTACCAGGATTATAATTTAATACGCCAGACGCCGTTTCGTCTACATAAGACTCATCAGTGACGCTCATATCAAAACAGTTAAAAAGCCAAACAAGTACAAAGTTGAAGAGCATTGAAGACCCAAAATTCCCAAAAGTTATTAAAATGACAAACAACGGCAGTACCCAGAATCTATACTTCATGACATTTATAATAGAATATATTAATATTAAAAAAAAAAAAAATAAAAAAAAAAAAACAGAAACAAAACCTTCTAGATTCCTTGAATTTTTTCATCAGACAAAAATTATAAATTCTTTGTAAATATAAAAATATATGCAGATAAATTACGTAGATAAATTGATTTTGTATTAAAGGTCTGCAGCTTTCAGTTGAAATCTATATAACCAATAAATTGAGTCACCACAACAGTTTTACATCCAAACAAACCTCAGTGGATATGCTTGATTAACGCGCTGCAAATGAGTGATTTAAATACAATCATATACATAGCATCTGAAATTTTTATTCATTTGTTTCGCGACATAATTTGCAATTCAAAAGTATAGCAGCGGTAATTTTTTGTTCACCCCTTCAAATGATAGATCATATGTATGACTGTTATTTTCTATAAACGGTTATAGTGCACTCTCTAATACCACTTAGATTCTCTCTTCAAAGAGAAGTAATTGTTTGTTTTAGTTATTATGCTTTATCACTGATTGCCCGAAAAGACTTTGTAATGCTGACAACTACAATAGCAGAGACAATCACAGAGTATCATCAAGACATTTTATCAAATAAATTTTCTGGATCTGAAACTGTTTGATGATCTGAATGGAAATATGATTGTTGTCCTTTTTGAATGCACTTTCTATGCCTATACATAATGCAGAATCATATTTACATGAAACATTCGGTCTAATATTACGAAAAGTTATATAGCGGTGTAATTACCATTATAGTGCATCGTCAATTTGATGTAAATTGAAAGTTGATGGAGTTTTAAGTGTCGAACAATCGTTACATCCTCGTTTACTTTAATAATGACCGGGAAATTCTGATTTTGAATGCATATTTTTTTTTCTAAAAATAACTGCACATGAAAATATGATGCATTCTAAATTCATCAAGCTCTTTAAGAAAATATAAAGTTTTTCACCATTTTGTATATTTCCGCTAATTTGCTTTACTCTTTTGTTCTTTTTTAAAAACGTTTACGATTTCGAAGATACAAAGATTAAACGTAGGAAAAACTACTCTAATTGCACATAAAACAAATTGCTCATCGGCAAAATCTATTTTCTGTTCATGCTACCCCTTTGATCCTTCAACAGACAGCTTTGTCATAATGTTCGTACCTCCTACTAAAGCATATACTTAAAGAAATTCTCAAATCTATCATTTTTGCTGACTAATTGACCAAAAGGAAGGGAGTATAATTGTCGTCTAATTCTGAAAGAAAACAAAGTTACATAAAAGTAATATATGGATAAAAGAAAGATGGGAGGAACATTTGTTCCTTTGATGCAGCATCGTCATATTAGCTTTTACTCATAAGAAGTAGGACTTACAATCGTTTAAATGAATTTATCCAAGATGTTTTAGAATTTCTTATATACCGAATTTGCTGTATTTTATGTAGATAAGACAAGAGGAGTATTTAAGAATATTGTTTAAAGGTTTTCAAAATGAGTAAAACATGTAAAGCAAAAAAAAAGAATTCAAACATAAAATAACATGCTGAGGCTCTAAATTTTATTAAAAGTGTTCAGTAGACTTATTTTTTCTTGTCGTAAACAAATGTTAATTTCACACATACATAAATCAGTAAAAAAAATTCAATTTAACCCGTGGACAATAAGGTCATTTTTATCCCAGATCATTTAAACAATAAATTTATACCAAAATTAAAAGCTTTTAAAATGAATATCAAACAAATAAAGAAAATAAAATATTTATATTACTGCAGGTCAGGTATAAGATGAGGTCCAGTTTTTAAAAATGCAACAGACGATATAGAAGGATAATCACAAATCACATGTCGCATAAAACGGACAAAAATGGCAAAAAACAACAAAAACAAAACGAATTACTTACTGTCTTCAACTATAAGTTTGTCACACTGTTATTATATTTGTCAGTGAAATGAATACTCACTCAATCAGGATGAGCACGTAAAATAAGTTTGAAAAAAAAATACAACGAAACTGAATACAAACAAGCATAAAATTGTAACAAAAACCCAGATAAAAATTGATATTAACCAACAGAAACAGAACCTTCAGAATAAAAATCCTACATTAATTTAACTCAATTGAAACTCTTGAAAAGATTAAGCAAATAAGGAGGGACATTATATTACATTTGAATGCAGCAAAATGTGTTGAACTCTAATGTGTAGTCGTCGGTAAAAATGTTTTACCGCGCGACGCTATCAGTCTTTCAAGCAATCAACCAAACAATCAGAACTAAATTTCTCCTGTTATTAACAACATATTATGATAAAGTCACCTTTATAATCTGCCGGATACAAATGAAGACACGGAATGTTGGTTTAACGAGAATCCTACCACTGGAAAATGTGGATACCAAATAACCAATTTGTACATTCTGACCAGCTATTACCAATATCAAACGAGACAGAAACTTATTGTAAGGACAGTTAATAATCAAACGCGTTATTGAAAACGATCGGCTATTTCAGTTAATCAGATTAAAAGCTAAAATAATTGTTGAAAGATTTTCGTTTTGCTCAGTTATTCTCTTTCGCGTTTATTGAATTTATTTTATTGTCAATCGAAGTTAGTGTGCATTTTAACTCATATCTTTTATCATAAATTGCATGATATTCCCATCTGGATGGTTTCAATAGAAGGTTTTCATTATAAAACTGGCAGGGTCAATTTGTCAGTCAAGAAAAATATCATAAACACGATGACAATTGTGCAAGCAAATACCTCATTGTCTGTATCAAATTAGTTTCTTGTTTTGATTGACACAACTTTTGTATTGGAATATTATGTCGCTTGTTCTTTACTAATCATCGGTCAGAGACCCGATGAGTTTATTAAAATATTGAGTATCACAGTATTCTGAAACATTCTACCAAAGAAACTTGAAGAAAACCAAATATGTTTTAAATAAATTTAGATTATGAGAACTGCTGTCGTTTTCATGTGTCGCCTGGGCGGTTCCATTATCGGAAAAATAAAAAAAAGGTTAACGGATTTGATCCTACGTTTTAACAACTGCATATCTGAACAGAAAATATTTTTTATTCAATAATCAAATGTATCTTATGTCATTCATTGCAGTGACCTTAAAGTTATTATATATATTTTTTTTATCACAATCATATAAAATGCACATTTCATTTAAAAAGTTAAAGACCGACTTAGGATGAATCTTACTCGTGAAGCAAAAAAAAAAAGATTTAAAAAAAAATAATTTATTATTGTCTCTACGATAGACACATCTGTGTTGACATTAAATAAGTAGCCATACTTAATCATATATTCTCAAATTGAAAAAAAACTCACTTAATGGAAAATTTACTTAAAAAGTTAAAATCCTTTTGATAATGTTTAAATCATTACAATATATCTTCAACTTCAATTACTGTGTTAACATCAGAATTATGAAATAATATTTATAACAACTGCCGACAACGATGACCGGACAAACAAAAATCACAAGGATGGAAATTATCGATGCAAATATTTTCACTTCTAAAACTTATTCCAAATTTCCTGAAAACTTTCCTGCATTATTCAGTTGTATAATGACGGGTTCAAATGTACGAAATTATATTTACTCGAAAAGGAACTATCACACTACGAACTGTCAGTCAACAAAAAATCAAGTTCTGTTAATACACATACTAACATTGTTTTAAAATAGATATGATGTCAAAATACAGTGAACACATGGGGTAAATGTACCGAAAAGCAGCAAAAACAGACAACATGCAAGTCAAGATCCATACGTAATTCAGATTAATGACAAAAACACACTGACTACTTAAAAAACATAATAAACTGAATTATTTCTAATTGGTTAAATCAGCAAAAAATGCAGAAATCAAGACCAAGATGAAAGTTAAGGCCATAAGATGTGACTAGTATTAAGGTTTATCGTCCTTCCCTACGCCTATATCACCTGCTCTGTCGCTCAGTAGTTCTTGTATCAAGACTTCAAAACCAGACCAGGCATTATCAGCAAAGTCACAATGAGAGATGAGAAGTTATCAGCGACGTCACAATGCGAGAGGAGACATATCAAGCTTGCTTTCGTCAAGCGTTAAACTGTCTTAGGGAGAGGGAAAAAGAGCAGTTATAGAACGATAAAAAGATAATCGGGTTTTCTTCGTATAGATATCGTAAAATATCAGCCGCTCGACGCAATGTGAAACTTTTTAGCTCGTTCGGTACGCTCACTCGCCAAAAAGGTTCACATTTTGGCTCGCGGGTGATATTTTACGACATCAATGTGTATAAAACCTGATAATCTATACTTATTGCATCCCAAAGCTAAAGATTTAAACAACTTTGCGTTTTCTAGCAATGCGGATATTGCAGTGAACTGGCATTCAATAAATTGTCAACTGTAACTTTACAATTGTATTACAGGAACTAAGGTTTAAATGCCTTATATAAATTAGCGGAACGGGAAAATAATTATTTATCCGTTCTATATAAGACTGGCTTTGAAGTGTGTAAAGAATTCACAAAGTAACAGTCATCCGGAAATCTCTGGGTACAAAATGAACAAGTGAAACCCTGAAAGCATAACAATCACTTAACAATACAAAAATAAAGCAACAACAGTTATCAAACAGTAACACACACTGTCTATGGGTGGAGTTGATTGAAACAACTACTAGGTATAAATCGTCTATCAGGGTGTGGAGTCTAACATGTTATCTTAATATGATAACAGTTATATTAACTGGGAATTTGAAACACATGTAAAGTCAATTCATAGGTTTTACTGCAGAATTGATTGATTGATTGATTGTTGGTTGCTTTACGCCGCATTAGCACAAAACTGCAGAATTTGATGTTTACAATAAAAATGAACTAAAGTGCATTTATGAACCACTGGTCAACTTACAAAACACAATGTTAAAAAATACACGAAAAAACAAACTTTAATATAATTCGCAAACACTTCTTAAAGCAACACAAAAACAAGAAAAAAATGACGTATTCATAGTTATTCCAGATTTATTTCCAAGTATAGAAAATATTTCATATATGTATGAAAATAGGAATATGTTGGATAGGAGTAGACTTGGAGTCGGATAACCATATTTTTAACCACAGTCAATCATTGTGTATTTTAAATCAAGCATTACTATATGCTCTCGTGAGCCTGGAATGTTCAACTAGCTGTAATATCTAATTTATGAAGAATTTCCCTTAAACCTGTAAACAAGAACAATGTAAAATCAAATGTCTATAGTTAAAAAAAAAATGATTAAAAATCTACATATAACATATAAAAGGATTCCACATACTAAATAACAGACAAACTATTAAAATAAACAGCCATAGAAGTGGTAACAAACCCGAATCCAAATGACAATTTCAAAAGCAGTAAATTAAAGCAGGAAGGCTGGTATAAATGTAAACTCGTTTAAAGTTGCGAAATATTAGGTGATCCGGAATGTCAAAAAAATAAAATCACAAAAATACTGAACTCCGAGAAATTTAAAACGGAAAGTCCATAATCAAAGGGCAAAATCAAAAGCTCAAATACATCAAACGAAGGGATAACAAGGTTTCCTGATTTTCATTCGTAATTTGTGTAGTGGTCAAAGCCTCATTTCATTAATCAATTTCATTGATTTAAAATTGACTTTGAGGTCTGAAGTACATTGATATTTTTTTCAAATCAGACGTCAACTAATAATCAACCAAACTAAGATGACATTCAGTTAACTATATATACTATTGAATACGCAGATTAAGTTTTATAAGTTTTATTCAAATATAGAAACAACATGTAATAAATTTCATGCGTCCGAAACGCTGGATTAACTCTCATCAGGAACGTTCAAAATTAAATATTTGAAAGCCAATAATATATAATAACCTAAAGAATTGAAGAGTTATATGACCAAAAGGACTTTGAAATAGAAAAATCCATCTAAGGTCACTTTTGGCTAAGATAGTTGAAACCTTGGTTTCTTATAATTTTACAATTTATCAACAGACATTTTAGAAATGTTTGTTATAAATCTTGGCAATACTGAAGTACTAACAAATGAGCTGATGATACCCTTGTGGTATTAAGAAATCCATTGCGAGGCTTTCGCGCTAAAATGACCTTAGATTATGATCTTTTCGTGTATTGGTTTTCGTTTAAAAGGTAACGTTTGACTTTCTATCGTCCATATTTTTCTATCCTTTGATTTGTATACAATTGTTTTTATTTTCCCTATTGATATTTAGATAACTTTATTATATTTGCAGTTTAAATAAAAAATACTGTTTATTTTTTTTTTCTTTCTTAAATATTTCATTTTGTTTTTCATTATTTTGTTAACTTGAAAAAGATCGGTATTAATCCCATTGATTTGCTTAACAGACATTTTATTTATTGTCGATTTAGATTATTCAGATTAATGAACAAGACATAGGACAACCCAGTGGTAAACAATTACCTTCAAAGTCCCTATTCATCCCCTTAACGAAATTACCCTTTATAATTTTTTGTCTATAAATACACTTTGTTCCTCTTACTTTTTATTATGCATTAGCAATATAGGAGACAATTTGTGGTACTTAAAAAAAACGAAAATTGAAGACGCAATTCATGCCAAAAAATATCAAATGCTTTGTATGACGCTTAGCAACTAGATAAGTGCGAGGTTTCATTCAACAGTTTGGTGCCGCATACAAACATTACTGAGTGTGGTCATATAGTTTTTATGCTGCAGTTTAAATTGCTACAATCTTATGAATACAAATGTTAAGATATAAGTTATTTTTCAACTATTTACAGAAAAGTATCGTGACATGATGTTTGTTTTGCTCACACATTGTTGTCAATATAATGGACTTATATGCAACTGTCATATATTAAAGAGGTTTAGTTGGCTATAACACAAGGTATACTCAACCATTTTCTACATAAGGAAATGCCTGTAGCAAGTCGGGAATATAACAGTTGCTTGAGCTTTTGATTTTTGTCGTTTGATAAAAACCATTCCGTTTTGAATTTTCTATCGAGTTTTTTTTTTTATTATTTTTTTTTTTTTAGCACGACAAATCACTGTGTTTATTCTAATTTTGGTAAATGAAAGCAACAGTAAGCTAACTAGCTGCAGTATAAAAACAAATCACTTTGCTTTCAAACGAGTATCAATGAACAATCATTCTTTAAAACTATCATATTTGATTATGTGTGTGCACGTACAGGTACATGTATCGGCAATTGAAAGCGGTGGACTGAAACATATTTTACGTGACTTAATGTATTGCTTTTCAGTAGTTACATAACGGTTTATGATGTCTGTACCTATGAAAATAAGATGTAAACAAGAACAGTTTATCTTCATTTCTCTGACATGTCAGGGTTCACGCACATATCAGTACAATCATAAACGATGGTAGACATCTATCATTTCCAAAAAATCGGGAAAAAACCCATTAATGGCCTTCATAATCCAGAATATTTTCCTGATGCTATAATCGCAATCGCTTCTTTTTTTGCTTACATATATGTTTTTTTTTTTTTTAAATAAACAGAAATGCTAGATATGCTTTAATGAAACAACAATAAAATAGACAAAATATGATTGTTTAGTTTCATCAAACATGTTAACAAAGTGTATTATTAGAGGACACATTCAGGAAGACACTTAGTTCATTTTCACTTATAATTTAACATACAAGCATTTAGTCGTATTTGGAAGTTTTGGTTTACAATACTGTTTTAAAAGCTTCGCTTTTGATTCGGCCTTCTAATTGTTTTAATTTGAGTTGCTCTAATGATTTTTTTTATTGACGTAAAATGTATAACAAAAATACTTAGCTCCAAAATAAATTCAAAAAGGGATGGTCCACATAAAACTGACAAAATTTAACGTTATCAACCAATCAAATGAGTAGAAACAACAGTTACATGTCTTACTTGGTACAGTTATTTTCGGAAGAAAATTGGAGATTAAACATGTAAAGAAAAACAGCATGTCTTTCGTCGTAACAAGTAATACGTTTGGTATCTTGGAAGAATTTTACTATATGAGTAGATCATTATTATGATTTTCTAATGAAAATATTATAGAAGCACTTTTTCATGAAAATGATATGGAACCTTGTGCTTCTGTTCCTGTATAACTGTTTGCTAAAAGCGAATACCGAAAAGAAAAATCAGTAAAGTGTTATATTTTAAATAATATTGTAGTCACTGTTATACTAGAAAATGATAAGAGTACACTTATTTGTATTAATGAAAAATAAAAAAGAATATAATCGAGTGAATAAAGTAAATTTAAAAAACAGAAAAGTGTTTTTTTGGCATACGGTGTTTCTGTGACTTTCAAGATTTGGTTATCATAATCATGACATCTACTGTTTTGATCTGAAAGGTTTTTTTTAGTGAACTCATAAGTTATAATTTTCTATAATCTTTGAACACTTTTGTGTTAAGTTATAAAAAAAAATTGATACCAATTATTTTTGACATAATCCATACATTATTAACTTCCTCTTGGGCTTGTGTAAGCCGAGTAATATAACACTACTTATTGGGAACAAGAAACATACAATAAAACAACAATAGCCGAAAACATTACACGAAAAACTAAAGATTGAATAACACGAAAAAGTTAAACTACCATGATAACTGAAAGTATAGTCCCTATTCCATTTGATAAATTGCTGTGTTCCTCGTATAGTTTACACAGAGCTAGACAAACGTGGTACATGGAACCAGCTTAAAAAAAAAACCAAACGAAAAATGGAAAGAAACCCGTGGCAATACGACACCTTCTAACAATCTTTCTAAACTGGGTACTCCATCTTTAAAAGAAGCTCCAATCAGACATTGCCTGTTTTTTTTTAATCTGTATGAAGTTTTAAAACTTCAAATTGTAGGTTTGTGCAATTGTTTTGGGGTTTTTCCTCTCTCGATATTATTGTGTTTATCTAAAATCCGCACTTATTATGTAATGGGCATTTTTTTTTAAAACTAAACATACTATTTTTTTTTTTTTTAGAAATGAGGCATTAAAAAATGTGGACAATAACAAACAAGGATTTATTAGATAGGTAGGCATAAAGAAAAAAATATATAAATATTCAAGTGACAGAGCTGTTTCACTTGCATCCTTACCCATATATTGTCTTTTTCTACTTTTTAAAATTTAAATGATTTATTAGTTTCAGAATAATTTATTATTGATATGGTCATAAATATGAATTAACTATTCACATAACATTGAATTTTTGAAATACTAAGGCTTTTCTACCTAAAGAATAGATTAACTAAGCTGTATTTGGCAAAACATTTAGGAATTTTTTATTCTCATTGCTTTTCAATTTAGTACTTTATTTGGCCATTTTAACTTTTTTTTATTCGAACATCACTGACGAGTTTTTAGAAGACGAAACGCGTGTTTGGCGCAAATATAAAAATTCAATCCTGGTATCTATGATGAGTTTATTCATGCATACGGAAAATTTGGAAATTAAAAAAAAAACAATTGGTTTTGTTTTTTACTGTTGCAAACATGTGTTGGCAAACCTTCTTCTTGCTAATCTCCCTGGACATGAGGTTTCTTTCTTGGATAAAATATGATTGATCTAGGACTCATTTCAACCGGTCAAAACATAACTTTTGTACCCTTAAACGCATGGAACCTACCACCAATTTTTGTCAATACGATTTCATGAGTTCATGTTTTTTTTTAGAAGATGGTATTTTATATGGTGAAAAATATTAGGAAAGTATAATCTTTAAAGTAACATAATAGTTTCGGCAGCCCGTCTATCTTTCACTAGCTTGTAATTTAAAGATATCTCTATCCAATGATCAATCCAAGTCAAATCTATGTATATCAATTAATAAACTTATTTGTAAGCTTATCATTATAGGCTAAAAATGCTTTCTCTGGTCAAGTGATAAGTTGTTTACATCAGTGTCTGGTTGATATGTTAACCATATAAAGCAAACTGAAAATATATATATACAGCAAAGGAAACAACTTATTGTAGACCAAAAACTATTCATTTTCAAAATTACTAATAATTCAGGTATCTTGTTTTATATTAATTAACAAACAAAAAAAGCATTTTTGAAAAAAAACAATGAATTTATGCAATGACAACATGATTGGTATCTATGACAACGGTCAATTCATTTGATAGAAAATAGAAGTTTATTTTGTATTATCAGATAAAGGAAAAACTGTTTAATGCCAAACTTCAAAAGAGCTATATTAATAATTTTAAATATACTGTACCTTGGCAATTATAAAAATTCCTAGCTTAATTTGATTCCCATCAATAATAAGTGTATTAATAATTCGGAATAATTTTTGACAAATTATTAGCATGCAGTTTAATCGCACCCACATCATTCACCCAACAAAATTTGAACAATAAATGTATGAAGTGAAAGTTTATATTCACCTTCATGCTGGGAGAAAATTATCTAAACGACTTAAAACCTCACACTCGGAAATATAACTTCAAAGTTAATCATCATATATTAAGAAATTCAAATTGAAAATTTCCAAAGAATTTTTTTAGTTTTGGAGATTATCGTCGTTTGAAAACACCATGTCTCGCGCCAAACTGTCGTCTGCGTGTCGCGAGGTTTAAAGGTTGCTTTTGTATATGAGTGAAAAGGACAATTTTGCTCTCATTAGAAATGGGTCTGTGCATATTATTTTGTTTATTCGTTTTTAAAAACCAGAAAACACCATAACAGAGAAGGAAGGAAAAGAGTAATAAATTAAAATGTCAATTGTTCTTGAACAATTGAGAGGTCTTTCCTTTTCGAAATGTAAAATACATGTTCCAAAAGGCGTAGAATGCATTGAAAAGCTCTCAAACACGCACAAAACCGTTAAAAAATGACAAAAACAATAAATTCGACAATTTGGACATGACCTTGACTTTTGACCTTGTGACCTTTGTGAAGGTCATTGGTCATCAATGTCATTGTAAAAGACCCCATGGGTCTAGGACTTTTCATTCAAGAGTTAAAGCTAATTTTACCTTTTCAGAAACCGTTAACGGGGGTTATGCCCCTTAAGAATATGTCAAATCCTTTCGGTCAAAATGTAAAAAAATTGTGCCTCAGTCACCTAAACATTTTTCACTGTTTACTATTTCTGTAAGATTAACCGTTTTTGAGATATCGACTAAAAAGTTGAAAGGTCAAAGGTCAAGGTCAACCTTAAAAACATTTAAAACACACTAAAAATCATCAAAATAAGGTCAAAAACACATAATTCGCTATCTGGGACATGACCTTGACCTTTGACCTTGTGACCTTTGTCAAGGTCATTAGTCCCCAATGCCATTACTGAAGACCCCATGGGTCTAGGACCTTCTGTTATATAGTAAAAGCTGATTTTGTCTTTTCAGAAACCTAAATCAGGGGTTATGCCCCTTACAGAAAGGTCAAATCTCTTCGGTCAAAATGTAACAAAGTTGCGCCTTAATGACCCAAACATTTTCCACTATTTAAAACTTCTGTAAGTATAATGGTTTCTGAGATTATCCCATAACAAGGTGTTAAGTCAAAGGTCAAGGTCAACATACAAATTTGACCTTGAGGTATTTTTCAAAGATACATGAATTGATGATGATTGGTGAAGATCCTAGGTGTCTACGACTTACGGTTTCTGAGTTTTGGTGGCCAACCGACACCGGTTAATTTTCATAGGGGCATAACCCTACCAATAAGTCGTTGAATCTTTTCGATCCAAATGTAACGAAGAACCGGGGTCTGGTCCTGAACAAATTTCACCCTTTGTTTTTTTTCTAACTATTACGGTTACGGTGTTGGAACGATAACAAGGTTTTTGGGTTTCGGAGGGATTACTCCGAACCGACAAAATATTTCGACTCACAGGGTGAGTTCCGGATAGGTATTCATGACACCGATACAAAGTGTGAACATGAAAGCGACACGTCTTACGGTTACGGAGGGAAATTTTGTCAAAGTTTGGCGGAACAAGAAGAATAATAATAATAATCAGAAGAAATACAGTAAGGTCTTTTCCTTTAGTAAAAGGAAAGACCTTAATTAATAAAGTTATCTTTTCACAATAAACTTAATAATAATTATTGAACTCCAACTGAGAGTGTTTGCAATGTGATCAAGGGTTTCGGGGTAGAAGTTTTTACAATTTTCAGCCTGCACCTTTGATTTCTATTTTAGAGAAAATTGGTTTAAATGTATCTTACGTTACATAAAAGTACTAAGCTTGATTAGTTAGATGTAGTTTACGAATAGTACAAAGTGAAAATATACAATTTTTTTTCAAAATGGTACAAGCTGATTTTACCATATTCATTCTATCAAATTTCATTTTGACCCTACTTTTCCTTTTATCTAAATAATTTATCGTTAAAAAATGATATTACAACATCACTTGATAACAATTGTAAAAACAGTAAGTAATAAAAAATGTTTAAGTCCCTTGCAATCGAAAATCTAAATGTACTGGGAAGAAGTGAAAAACTTTAATATCAAATTATGGAAAAAAGTGCTGTACGGTATATTGCATTATTAATTTATTACTAGCATATGCAATTGTTGTTTTTATATAATTATTTATTTCTCCATTTGTGTTGTAGCGGTTAATTAAATACTAATTACCTTATTAATAATACATAATTAAATATTTGTAAATATAAATGTAGATATACACAATTGTTATTGTATATTCCATGTTAGAATTTGTCTTAATAACTTTCTACAACGAAACGAATCTTAAACAAATCACTGGCTGTGATTGGGCTAATTCTAAATTGAATACGTCGAATCTGAACTTTATGCAAAGAATGTTTGCTAAATTAAATGTTTTCTGTAAATGATATATTTACATATGAACTTGATCGACTCTTGACGAAAGGTGTCAACGCTGCACTGCGTTGCATGTCAAACTGAAACTAATTGTAACAACTCGACAATAAGACTGAGTCAATTAATTCATCATGAGAATCTGTTAACTCACATGATTGTTTAGATGACTTTCTAAGATTCTTTGGACAATGAAAGTCATTTTCATTCTATTAAACTGTAACAGATAGATTCTTATCTTTGTGTGATTTATGTAGAATTCAATACCAAGGATTAATTTATACAGCGGAGAAATTAAAATTCATACTAATGAATATTGATTTTATATATACTGCTGAGGCTGGTTTTACTCCTTGCTGGTGGTGGCGCCAGAGTTTCAATTGCAGACGATAAACAATATAAATAAGAAGGGTTGCGAGGTGCAGCGTAAGACCTTTTAAATTGTTTCTCTTTAATTGTCATCTGGAAAAAAACGAAATATGATTATGTGAAGCGAAATCGTAAATAGTGTAAAAGAAATTTGAAGTTGAAGTATTGATTGTGTAAGAAGTTATCGACATTATAATACGATGTGAAAACACTAAACTTGACAATAATTTAAACAAATAATAAAAAAGTTTTTTTTTCATATAAGTGTAGGTGGAAATTGTTTTCGACTATTATCTTCGAGATGAATCAAAGCAAAAATCGCTTGCAAAAAAGCTTGTAAAAGGATCTTTTGGTTGGGGTACTCTTGTAACATTTATTGAACCATGACTACAGTTTTCACTTCTTTGCAGCAGGTATTTTTTTTACTGATATGCTTCTAATAATAATAATATAATAATATAATAATAATATATAATAATATAATAATAATAATAATATAATATAATAAATAATAACATAATAATAAAATAGGATTAATAATAATAATAATAATAATAATAATAATAAATAATAATAATAATAATAATAATAATAATAATAATAATAATAATAATAATAAAAATAATAATATAATAATAATAATAATAATAATAATAATAATAATAATAATAATAATAATAATAATAATAATAATAATAAATTAAAAGTTAGATAACCATAATATGCCACCATAAAATCTTGAAAAGAGCAAAATGAATAGTCCATTAGCATAAGTTAAATCTGAAGAAAAACATAGTCAAAACAGGATAGTCTAAGTTGTAATTATATATTACAACTATTTCAATATCTTTGCCTTTCGCTATATCGACCAAAAGATTGAAAGAAAAAAAATGAATGATTTAAAATGCTGAACAATTTTTTTCGATATCATGACAGAGTTAGCAAATATATATATAATCCTAAATGTGAAAAAGCAAGGCTAAAATGTGATGTCGCTGTTAAACTAAATAAAAGCTGTTGGGTTAAGCAACATAAAGTATGTTGTTTGGATTATCTCTGGTCTTTGAACTTTAACTATGAATCATTGTTATTTCTAAGGGAGGTATATGTGGCCAAAGTTCTACCCTTAAAATCAAAGTTATCAATTACGTTCGTTGACTGGTTGTAAGAATTAAAAAGTTTATCTATTCCACCTTTAAAATTACTTTAAAATTAAATTCCCGCCAAATACGGTACTAATATGAGTCAGCACGATCTCAATTAAATATGATATGATTTACCCCACTTGAGTAAAGTTTATTTATCATTATGTTACCTTTACTTCAAGTGGACAGAGATCTGGTACTTAATTAGTACTCAAGAAGGTTATATGTGTGAAAATTCCTCTTTAGAAATCTTCTGAAGTGGGGTTTTAGCCCTTGATTATGACAACGATCATCTTATCAGGAGTCAAATTACATGGTCGTGTATTTTATAAAATTTAAACACGAAGTTTAAATAATTATCCCCAAATTTGCTTCGTACCTGTCATTCAATGCAGGATTAAAATGATGTGCTTCCCAGGTGTCGTCAACACGTTCCGTCAATCGGAATTGAATTTTTGATGCAAGGGATTTTGTCACTGATGTGGTAGCGTGATTTGGGGTTTATTATCATTAATTTGTCAAAATCGTTATTAACACGGATCAAATACTGGAATTTTGAAGTACTTAGAAGTTAAATCGACTTACTGATTGTCGCAGAAACTAATCTTAATGTTAAAAGTAGTCTTCTTTTACTTACATTGGAAGCGGTTGTTGTAAAATACTATTATACTCTCCGATAGACTGACTATAAAAAAAATTATGATACCAATAACGTACGTATTTTATACAATATATACATGTATTTTCAAAAGAAATTGAAAAAAAAAATTGTGATGAAAATTGTTTAAACAAGACAGTTTAAGTCTTATTTTTTCATACGAACTACATATTATGTCTGAAATATAACATGTGTATGCATGAACTTTGTGAACAATTAGTTGATATTTACTAAAAGAGGACGAAGATACCAAAGGACAGTCAAACTCATAAATCTAAAACAAACTAACAACGCATGGCTAAAAATGAAAAAGACAAACAGATAAACAATAGTACACATGACACAACATAGAAACAAAAGAATAACAACACGAACCCCACCATAAAATAGGTGATCCAGGTGCTCGGAAGGGTAAGCAGATCTGTCACTTGGCACCGTCGTGTTGCTTATGTGATTACAAATCGGTAAATATTAATTCGGTAGGTCACATTCATGATAGGAAGGGATTGTAGTTACGACGTAAGGAACATATTCGATATCATTTGTGAAACGGTTATTCCATAACGGTCAACCAACCGTGATGGCGTCCGTAAATTACGAAGGATGATTTCAACTTCACCATTTGGAACTCTTGGTTTAATAGCTTCCTTGTGAGCAGTAACCCTCTATCAAGAAAATCATGATAGAAATGCAAGCACGGGAATATCGTATCAATTGGAGATATATACCCCGTATGCAGGTGCTGCTGAATGTTGCTACTTAAAAATGGAAAGTTCACAATTGGAAAGCTGAATCATCTTTTTGTCGTAAAGTTTTGTTTTCAACCGACCCTCATTGTCAATTTCTAGATGTTTAAAACTTGTTTATGATTCAAATTTAAAATATTTTACAGTCTTTTTTAGACTAGTTGAAAGGTAGGATTTCAACTTTTGTAAAATATCAATAATTTGCAAATTGCAATTTCTGTATTTCCACAAAAAGATGTGAATCCAATGTGGATACTTAATTTAAAAGAAAAAATGCAAACGATTTGTAAAGGTACGTAATTTTGATTTTTTCTACCGTAGGAAATAGTAAAATCACAAAAATACTGAACTCCGAGGAAAATTCAAAACAGAAAGTCCTAATCAAATGGAAAAATCAAATGATAAAACACATCAAACGAATGGACAACATGTGTCATATTCATGAACTTGGTACAGGCATTTTCAAATGTAGAAAAAGTGGAATGAACCTGGTTTTATAACGCTAAACCTCTCACTTGTGTGCATCATTTTGATGTTTTACTATTGATATATGTTGCTTTTCATTTATGTTTTTTTTTAACTCTTGGACAATACTGTTTTATGAATCAGAACCTGACAACCCGTCAAAAAAGCAGACATCTCCAAGTAGATACGAAAATCTGCTTACAGAAAGCTATAAAAACAGTGTTATTTCAATTAGTCTAAAATCATCTCATCGAACGTTAAATAGCATCATCTAATTCTGTTTGACCTTCAAGGAATATCGATGGTATATATAATGAGCTTATTCAAAAGTGATCTACGATATTTCGTTGTGTGGGCACCGTTTCCAATCACTTTGTTACCATCGATTCGAGTTTCTTTGAGGAATCTTCTGTAGACGAAACGTGCGTTTCGCATTCCAAGTATGATCCTTTTATATGATGATTATTTACAACGAAAGGACAAAAGACCCTACTGATGGACGTTTCGACCCTATATCATTAATGATCAAGGAGTCAACTGACTTGTGTGATGACATGCCATATCATTGATGCAGTCGTTAGCTACTGTCTATGAGATATTGAAACAACACCAATACATGTATTCATGGTTATATTAGAGTCAATTACAATTTGCTAGTTCGTGATTCCGTATCAAAAAAGTTAAATCACTAAAATACTGAACTCGAGGAAAATTCAATCGGAAAGTCCCTAATCAAATGGCAAAATCAAATGACAAAACACATCAAACGAATGGACAACAACTGTCATATTCCTGGCTTGATACAGGCATTTTCAAATGTAGAAAATGGTGCATTGAATCTGGTTTTGTAGCGCTAAACCTTTCACTTGTATGACAGTCGCATCAGATTCCGTTATATTTACAACGATGCATGAACAAAACAGACATAATAAATAAAATAGTCAAAATATGGGTACAGCTGTCATCACTATGTTACTATCTCAAAATAAACAATCATTTACAAAAAAAAACAACAAAAGCATCTATCAAAATTAAAAAAAACACATTAACAATTGATATATCTTATCTTATCTTATCAATATACTTTATATTAGTAACATGACGAGTGTCAAACGTGAAGAAGGATTTGCATGCCCTTCCAGAGTATTTGATTTGATATTTGATTTTGGTGTTTTAACGCCACTTTTAAGCACCGCATTTAGGATATTTCGTGGCGGCCAGTTTTTATTGGCGGAGAAGGCCGGAGTGCCCGGAGAAAACACCCGACTTTCGATAGGAAAACTGACAATCCTAGTCAATTAAGATTTGGAGTCGAGTGAACCCGACAATCGGAGTATATATATGTCGTCATATGTGAAATAGATATTTGAAACCGTTTACAACAAACTTATGTTGTCTGTAAAAGTTTTCGAAGGGATGACTTCAACTTCACCACTTGAAACCCGGTTTTGATAGCTTCCTAGTAACAAGCAATCCTGAATCAAGGACTCATTGATAGGAAACAGTTAGTTCTCTTCGGTAGAGTGTTAGTTATTTCATGAAGAACATTGATTAGATAGTTATAAAAGGTACCAGGATTATATGAGGTATTAAACAGTATATTAGGTTAAACCAATTAAGACCACTATCAAGTACCAAATTTGTACAAGAGTTAATTTTGTTCCAGTTTGAGCCAAGAAAAAAATAATAACATTAATTTCAGAACGTTAACTCTATATAATAAGAGACCGCCATTTTAAAATTATGTCATAAAAACAATCCACAGTATTTCTACAAGGAAATGTAAAGTTCAGCTTTTCTTTAGAATGCTACTTGGAGGTTTGTATGCTAAAAGTGATCCTATGTAATACTTTAATTAAGTAAGTATATTCAACCAAGGCTTAACTTTCGAATAATAGAAGGAAAATCAAATCTAAGCTAATGTCAACAAGACAACTGTACAGCATAATACAACTGCAATTTATTTTAGTATCTATACTTAATGTCAATCAACCGGATTTCAGACGAGCGTGAAACAATTTCTCTGAAACCACAAAAGCCTATATCAAGCATATTCAGTTTGGTGAATTTGATTTGGATTGTTTTAAAATGAGGATTGTAACTAAAAAATGTGTCGTATATAATAGCTATTTAGAATATTTCGTTTAGTCCTCAACAATTTGGCCAAACATTGCGATTCACAATAATAAAGTTACAACATCGCCATTAACGGGTCACAAATAGATCAGATTGGAATAATAACGTAAAAGCAAGGAGCGCTTGAGTTACATATATGAATATGGTATTTTCGTTACTAGTCCAGAAAACATCCTGTAAACAGATATACTACTGTAAATATACTTCTAAACTACATGTTTTAATAGTTTTCACAAAAAATATGCACTCAACCTCCATTTTATTGTAAATAATATACGCAATCGTTGACCACGCGCATGAAATTTCGCAATTTACAATTAAGGCTATACTGGAATAAAAATAAATAACTTACCACTATATACGCCGTATACTTATCATCAAAATTATACTATATAAACACCTTAGTAGCAATATACAACTTCACTTGCATATGGGACATATACATTCCTTATCTTATTCGTTATT
>CM034353.1:48551714-48626154 GCA_019925275.1 Mytilus edulis
ACACCTTTGTTCTATGACCTTGACCTCCAAAACTGTGTCTCAAATTTCCAAAAATATCAATAGAACAAATTTTATACCCAATTGAATTTAGTGATCTCTTATGAATTGATGTTGCAAACTTCATTGAAGATTGATGAGAGAATGAAATACAATAGGAAAAATCTGAGACACAGTTTTGGAGGTCAAACTATGTTGTGCAAGAATCTATAAAACAAATTGGGATGCTATGGATAACAAAGAAGCTAAATTCATTCAAGTATGGACATCACAATATAGCAACTAATTACATAACAATTAATTATGTAATAATTATGTCATAATGAAATTATCACAATTTGAAAGATTAATCATTCTTCTTTCTTTTGGTACCTCATTAATAAAATTTAAAGAAGGATGAGTGGAATAACATCAGTTTAAAGATGTCTGATTGGGGATGAAAAATCTTTGTATTGAAATTTACCATAATTAGGCCTAATTACTACGTCAAATTCAAAATAGTTGTGATATTACTGTTTAAACAAAATAACTTCATTTTGGTACATCACATTAAAAATATCAAAGTATTGACTCCTTAAGTATGCCTTATTTGTGTAAGTGAGTTTTCAAATTGGTCAAACTTTCAATAATTCTTTCATAATTTATCATAATTCACTTTGGCCGCCGTCCATGATACACAAAATAGTATGTGTCAAAGGATTTGATATCATCATTTACAATTTTTGGTTTGCGATGATTTCGAATCCTGATTGCGACCAATGACTTTCTCAAGCTTTTAGGTCCAATCCAAAAAAATGCACAAAATAATGATAATTTTTTGACAATATATCCAAAATGTGCTTATATTTAAGCCAGGAATGTACTTTTATGAAGAGAATTATTTTTTAGAGTACGGCTCAAAAATTAGATATATATAAGAACCAATTTATGGCCATTTTGATATTTTATGACACAGTTGAAATTCAAGGACATATTACGCCTTTGACGTAGAAAGGGAGTGAGCTCTCCGTCCACAGTCGTTTATAGGTACATATAAATCTGTAAAAACTGCACGCATTCTTAGATAAATGATAGACTGTATTTGAATGTATTATTATATATAGGATGAAGTGTTGTCCAATGTAAACAAAATCAATTCACATAACAGTAGATAACTGTTCCCTCAATAAAAGACGTCACCTTTAATTTCATGATAAACTTGAAAATAGTTTTATAAACAGATTGAATACATTATTGGATTTCAATAGTGTGTAACCTAAGAGCAATGCACTCCAAAACGAATAAAAGTTCGAACAATTTTACGCAATAAAAGTTGGTGAGTGATTTGGTCCAGTGAAATACATCAAAATAAATTCCGGAAATAATCTGACTGTTTCTTTCCATCTTGGTTACATTTCATTTGATCAACCGTAGATTTTAAAATCATTGTTTGTTTTTATTTACAAACTCTGAAAATCTCTTTAGAAGTTGGATGGGAAAATTTACCTGGCAGAAGAAAAAGATGAAAATAACATTTTTTTTTATAACATTCAATATAAACAAGCTCCGGATTATCTATACAATCTTGTTCCACCTAGTGTACAGAGCACACCTGTATATTCCTTGTGAAACGGCAGTGATATCATTGTTCCTTTTTGTAGATTATCTCTTATTAAAGAATATTTTATACCATCAACAACTTTTAGACTATGAAATCATACCGATTTGTCCCTACGAAAATCAGACTCTTTCTCGCACTATCTATATGGACTGAGGAAACTAGATATGATTCAATTATAATTCAAATGCTATTCATCTATCTTGAACTATAACGTGCTAAGGGTCAATATAATTGCTGACCCATCTTGTTTCTGTGGATGCAACATTGAGACTGTACACCATTTCATTTTCGACTGTTCTTTATATACACACCAGAGAGAAATTTTAATGAAAAATCTAAGATGGCTTCCTGATGACCCAATTCTTAATGTTAAGTCACTAACATCTGGTAATCTGGACCTCCCGTATGAACAAAACGTCCATATATTTAAACATGTATTCGAATTTATTAAAAGTTCAGTGATACTTCTTGTTATGTAGACAAATTATATTTGTGGTACATTTACGTCATCATCATCATCATTACCAATTTTTACGTCATTACTGTTTCATCTTTTTTCAATTGAAAGACTCGTTAAGTATTTGCTACTCTTAATTATTGCATGCTCATATTAATATTATATTGTATTTTATTGTTATTTGGAGCGGACTTCATAAGTATAGTTTACTTGTGTCCAATCAATTTTACTTTGAGTCAATAAAATATGTTTAAACTATGTAAATAAATAATGTTTCAAAATCGCGTTGTTGTTTATTTAGGCTAAGAAAATACTCAGGAGGTCTATAATGAAATGACCTGCCAAATCATTACAACAGAAGGCGCTTAAAACCAATCATAACAACAATTGGTTTCTAATTAGTCAAAATATCATATAAAAACTATACAGTAAGCAAATTTCGCTGCAAATAGCCATTATCCTACCCTAACAATGATCTCAGAGTACACTTATGCAACGTTCGAGTATATCGTATCTTGGTATTATGTTCATTTATTAGCACACTTGTTAGATATGATTTGTTTTGATGTATTTTTTGCGATATGCAATAAATATACACTTTGTTTGCAACACGAATTTTGAATTACTTTTAGTGCTTTATAATTGCTATTGCATGAATGTTAGTTTATCTGCATTTTATGTTTGCTTATATGCTTTAATTGTGCTAATTAATTGTTGTGCTTGATAACATTATTTATTTTGCATGTTTTATGTGTTTTATGTATTGTGCTTGTCTTATATGTATGTCGGATAAAAGCTCTACAGAGCTTATGTTGTTTTGTTATATGTATAACCGACTTTAAATAAATCTGTTATGCTTTATGCTTTATACAGTGCATACTGTCAACATAGAAATTTCGCGGCCCAAAGAAATCATAGTTTATTTGTGCATGCGAATTCTCTGTTTTATATTTACGAGGGAAAAAGTGTTTCTTTTCTTACCTGCACCAGCTAGGGATCCTATGACAACCCATTTAAGCATTTGTTTGTCCTTCATTACAAACAACTTTAGTATCAATACCACAAGTGCAACAAGTAGACAAATAAAACCAAGAGTCTCCATTGCTTGGACTGCTTCTTGCCATGCTGAAATTCATTGCAAAATTTAGAAATTCGATTTAAAAAACTACAGGTGAAAACTTTAAACTCATCACAGAAAGCAGACTTATCATTTAGTGAGCTAGACGCTCATTTCGCATATACAAAATGCATTAAACATGGAAATAGCACTCGATTCAAAATAGCTGAAAAAATTAATTGATTTTGAAGTTCAAGAGCACTGAATACCAATAATTTCAATACGATGAGTAAAAAAACAAAAAAATAAAAAACAAAAAAAACAAAAAAAAACCTTGCACATATTTTGTGTAGTTTGCATCTTTTTTCCTGAAATCGATGCATATTCTTATCTATACTAAATTAACAGATGTCACTTTGAGTTTGAGTGTTGGCAATATCTGAATACATAGCGCGGAATATATCCACACTTTCATATGGAAATGCATGGTCAATGATGTAATGTATCCAAATTTTATTTAAAAATATTCAGTATAATAGTAATATCTATGCACACTTGGATATATACAGATTTGAAGAAACAATATCCATACACACTTCAATATGTGTACCATATGCACCCATGGAAATTGAAAGTAAAACTTTATAATTCGATACGTCCGAAGCGTTTTTCTGTATTCGCCTTCATCAAACTTAAAAAAAAAAAAAACATTAAACCCATGGATGAATAAATTGTGACTGATTCAATATTTTTTCGACGGGAGCTAGTTCATAATAAATAGCATGGATTTTGCATTATAATATGTGTCACATACATTAATTGTGTCTACAACAAAAGCTTGTACACAAAAAAAATATTCACAAAGCATAGATAAATTGAACATAAAACAAATAAACTTCCACAGTATATATAAATACGCCACACAATTATCTATAACAGGAACAAATCAGAAATGCGGAGATGAAGAACAGCAATAAAAGCGCATTAATTATACATTTGCTATTAGTCTGTGGTTTTTTTTTCTTGTTGTTCATATACTGATTTTGTGTCATGGTCATGATAATAATTGTTCTGAAGATTGATACGATATGCTAATTTATCAAACCGACAAAACAACTTGCTGCTTTCTCGTCGTATTATAAACTCACACGAAATAAACTACGTTCCATACGTTATTGTGACTATAAACACTTTCACCGTTTACCATTGATTTTAGAAAACGAAATATATTAATACAGGTTCTCGGTTCTAAAAAAAATCGTATTCGTAGAAAACCGAAATAAACGGAAAACGGTCTAGTAGAACAAACAAGTGAAACTGCGAGCTACTGCTCACTGATGATACCCCCGCCGCAAGTGGATAATATTAATAGTGTAAAAATATGCAAGTGTTCGGTAAACAGGAAGTTGTCGAGTGATGAATCTGAAAACGCATCACACGGTATAGCTGACTTATATAAATCCTGAAACCAAATTTCAGAAATACTTGTATTGTAGTTCCTGAGAAAAATGTGACGAAAATTTTCAACTTGGCTATCATGTGTAAAATCATTCAAGTGTTCGGTAAACAGGAAGTTGTCAAGTGATCAATCTGAAAACGCATCACACGGTATAGCTGCCATAGATAAACCCTGAAATCAAATTTCAGAAATCCTTGTATTGTAGTTCCTGAGAAAAATGCGACGAGAAATATTCATGGGACGGACGGACTGACTGACGGAAGGACAGACAGAGGTAAAACAGTATACCCCCCTTTTTAAAGCGGGGGTATAAATACCAACTAAATTGTTTAAGTTCTTTGAGTCAGTTGGCAATGTACTTACATTTTAGGTTTTCAGCGTTGACACAATCAGGGGTACATGTCTTCCATAGTCCTGCTTTATATACTACATTATTTAAAGCGGCAATTTTTTGATAATACCAATACGGTGATGCAAATCCCACGATGTCGATGATTAACGCAACCACTGTCAGAATTAAGGATATGAAAGAAAAGAGTGGAACTCCAGCCACTTCCATATTTGTACTGATGTTCGGGGCTATATTTTCGTCCAAACAAATGGCATGTTTGATACTGACAGGCTTTTTTTAAGTTATGAATTTGTTTACTGTAACTATGTACACTTTTAAAAATTCATATTTTTAAATTCTATTTCTCAGACAACTTTTTATAATTGTATATAGAAAGCATTCAATAAACTATATTATCTGTTTGTATTTACATTGGGAGAATCCATATCAGTCATTGTTGTAACTTAAGAAATCGTTTTATCAAGTAATAACATATTTTCTTATACCGTTTCTGCCACTCCTTCTTTGATATAAAAATAAATCGTCAATATGCTTCTGTTGTTTGTTGCGAAAATGGGACTAACTATATTTCAACAGTTTAAAACCAATACAAAATGTTTTGATCAGCTGTAAAATAAAATGAAATGTCGGTTTGAAGGTCACTTGCATGAATAGTTGTTGTATAAAAGGTAATATTACGACGACTTTCAAATTCGTGGACGTTTCCGTATTTTGCGTTGTTACAATACTAAATGTTATTACGTCACAGGAATTGATCCGATTGTTCGTGGCGTATATTTCGCCGATTGTCCTTTGATAAGCCATTGTTTTTCATTTCAGGTTGAGTGTGTCCTTTACATTTTCTTTAGACGACGTCTGAATTCTCGCGTTTTCCTGTAAATTTCCTGTCATAACGCTTATGTTACTACATCACAGTAAGAACCGCTTGGTCGACGTCTGTCACCGATGTAACTCATTCATAAAAATAATACAAATAGGGATATTGGTGTATTTAGTATTTGTAAATGGTGTAGCATATATATTTCATGATCGTTTAGAATTTCCTAGCCATTCATAGTTCTTGAAGGTCCGTCAAAGTTACCCGTCTTATATCTTTGTTTTGGAGTCGTTTAATTTGCAAATTACACTTTATACAAAGTTATGAATTTGAATACTATAATTCAATTTAATTAGAATTATTAAAGATGATTATTTACTTAAGTGAGAGAAAAAAAGTTTGCCATTTTTTTTTAATTGTTTTAGCATGTTTCAGTAAAATTAGTGTCAATTAGTGCAATAATTATTATATTATAGTTAATTTCTGAGAGTGTAGCATTGTCGTTTGTTTTTTGTTGCTCTTAAGTGTTTCTGCTGTTTTGTTGTTTTCCTTTTATATTTGATGTGTTTCTCTCGGATTTATTTTGTATACCGGATTTGTTTCCTCTAAATCAATTTTTTACTTTCGAACAGCGGTATACTACTATTGCCTTTATTTGCCATTAAAGGACACCACTGATTTATTATTAGTAAACGACTGATACTCATTCGTTCTAATCATTTCATTCCTCGCACAACAAACAGGAATATCCCTTTTTAGTTTAGCCGAATCTGCACAATCATCACATATTTGAGCATATTTGCGCATGCCCATGCTGAAGTGAAGTGAAAATTTTCGCTGTGAAAAATTTGTGGAAATATTGGATTTATATGGAATAACTTGTTTATATGCAATTAAAACCAGTAAGTTTTGTATTAAGATACTGTTTAAAACCTTTAGTGGTTGAAAAGTGAACTAGTAATCAGTTATTCAGTGACACAAACACTTTACTTTTACGAACAAACACGGCTGGTAATCTACACACGCAGAACATTTGGTTCTGCAATGAAAACCGTGAGAGGATTTTCCGGTTGTGCTTGAGTGGAGTAATTGTCACCGCTTCAAAAGGTATGTACATTTCTAAATCTCAATTTTCTTATTCAACTGATCAAAATATTAAAAATCAGAGAATGCTATGCTGTGGTGAATACTTTAACGAAGAAATACATGTATCATTTACTGTTGTACGTAGAGTTGAACTCTTACAAAATCAGTTGCCCCACGAGAAATCGCCTAAAAAAGTGACATTTTAATTTTAACCTACAAGTTCAAATTTAGTTTGTTTAAGGGCAATGGGTATGAATGTTGTTTTTGGCGGCGTGTACGCTGTCCGGTGTTGATAGACGTCTTAATAATTCCAAAAACTACATTTTTTCATTAAGTCATGCGTGAGGGGATCGGTTCTGATTGAGGACATCGTGAATGCGTGAGGGGAAGTACAAATCATATCTTTATATTCAAGCTATGAGTCCTTGAAACTTACCTGAATAAGGCTACATTGTTCATGAAAAAACACATAATGTGTGCTAAAAAAATCACTGAGATTGATATTGAAATAATTATTGTTGGAACCTAGGGTTTAATAATATGTTTCACGAAGAATAAAAACAAAATATGTTGTCAACGATAACCAAAAATACTGCAGAGATGTTGGGGAGTATCTCATTTGTCTTGATTCGTCCTTTTCAAACCACTCAACAATGTCCAAAAACAGGTCGAATGCAATGTTGTTTTAAAGGAAAACGTCCACTAATGAAAAAAAATAAATCAAAAATCTTTCCCTTTTCCCTTCGTCTGAGAGTTTATCTAAAGCACTTTGAAAAACTTTATGTTCTTCCTCAATGTCTTCCATGTGGTCTTTCTCGTGGTCTACTACGTGGTCTTCTTCTGTGACTTCTTCTATGTCTTCTTCGTTGTCTAATACATGCTCTTCCTTATGGTCTTCCTCGAGATTATCTTGGCTTACATCGATGTTCGTGAATAATAAATTCTGTATATCTGCCCTTTTTGTTTCGGAAATTTCGTGATTTTGGGTGAACATATTACGTCTAATATACATAAGTGTTGAAGTTTTGATCGGCGATATACTTTTCTTTTATATATGTGGTGATCTCTGTGACGTATATTTGACGACAGGACTACTCCCACAGGGTTTAGTTCGCTTCGAGGGCGGGGATAAACTTTATCTCCATGGCTTTTTGTAGAGAGTCAATTTTAGTCCTCTTTTCCTTTTACCTTTGAATAATGGCATTTTCTGAATTTGAGCAAACAATTTTATATAGTTTGATTTCATTGAATTAGTGATCAGTTTACATCTGTTAAAGTATAAGGACAAATCTGTGATGATTTTTAATCAGCATTGATCACATTTATTGAGTCAACAAAAGTCACAAAGCCAAAGATTAAAAAAAAATTCTGTTCTTCCCCTCACGCATTCACGATGTCCTCAATCAGAACCGATCCCCTCACGCATGACTTAATGAAAAAATGTAGTTTTTGGAATTATTAAGACGTCTATCAACACCGGACAGCGTACACGCCGCCAAAGACAACATTCATACCCATTGCCCTAAAAAAAACTAAATTTGAACTTGTAGGTCTGTAAATAGAACCATTTTAAAATTAAAATGTCACTTTTTTAGGCGATTTCTCGTGGGGCAACTGATTTTGTAAGAGTTCAACTCTACGTACAACAGTAAATGATACATGTATTTCTTCGTTAAAGTATTCACCACAGCATAGCATTCTCTGATTTTTAATATTTTGATCAGTTGAATAAGAAAATTGAGATTTAGAAATGTACATACCTTTTGAAGCGGTGACAATTACTCCACTCAAGCACAACCGGAAAATCCTCTCACGGTTTTCATTGCAGAACCAAATGTTCTGCGTGTGTAGATTACCAGCCGTGACAAAGAAAAACATTAATATGGCGGGAGTAGATAGTTCAAATAGCACAATAAGAAATCAAGTAGACCAACGTAAACGCAAACCCTCGCAAAATTTAGATGGGCCCGAACATCAAACTGAGATGAAAAAACAATAACAAAAGGGTTAAAAATGACGATCCTAATAATTCCGAGTCAGCAGTTTTATATGTAATTTTACTTTGACAGAGAAAGTGAATTCAGTTTTGGATTCTCTAAGTAGTCGTATGGATAATCTGGAGAAGAAATTTGAGGACGGATTATCTGAAAAGATAGCCGATGCTGTACGCAAAGTCTTGCATGAAGAATTTTGTAAAGAAATCTCCAACTTCAAAAGGCAAATAAATCAGGACATAGGCAATATAAAATCTGATTTAAATAAACTCTCGAAACCTTACGCAGAAGTTGCAAAACCATCCGAAAATAATAAGAAATGTAACATTGTTATAAAAAAACCTAGCCCCGTGTACGATAGAGATAAACGATCCATCTGCCAGGATGAATACTGTTAATAAGATATACGAGACGGATTAAAACTAACGGACATCAAAGTTAGTCAGGCAAAAAGGTTAACACCTAAAGGCAAAAACAAGACGGGTTTAATTATTGCAACGGTAGATACATTTGAACAAAAGCAAAAACTTATGAAATCAAAATCCAGTTTGAAAAAGTCTAAGAATCTTGCAAACGTTTATATTGAAAATAATCTTACACCTGAAATGCGTTATAATGACAACAATTTATGAAAAATTCTTAACATGGTTCGAAAAGAACGGAATTTCAAAGTTTTTGGTGGTAGAATCCTCCCAAAGAAAGCAAGTTACGAAAACGTCAGGCTTGGTGTGTGGAACGTAAATGGTTGGTCTAAATATAAAACTTCGGATAATTCTAGGATTAGAGAAAGTGTTTTGAATTTCCTTAATTTGGATATAATTTGTGTTTCTGAATAGATATAGGAAGATGTGGTGTGAGTGCCAATGAGACAACTCTCCATACAAATAACAATTTAAAAAGTAAACCATTATAGGAAACCTTCTTAAAAAAACGATGATAATATTGAAATCAGTGGTTATCAATGGTATGGCCATAATAGAAAGTTTTAAAATGCAAAAATGAGAGGATCTGGTGGTGTGGGTGTGTTGATAAATGATGAAGTCTTGGATATTTTAAGTGTTTCAATTCTTGATAGTTCAGTGGAAGATATTTTGTGGATTAAATTATCACATAAATATGATGATTCAAATAATGTATGTGTGTGTTTGCTATTTACCACCGGAAGGGTCAAGTCGTATAAATGATGGTGAAAAATTGTATAATGATCTGCTACAACAAGTTTCTTGCTACCAAAATGAAGGCTTTGTGTATATTGGTGGAGATGTTAATTCTAGATGCGGGAGCGAGCAGGATTACATACAAGGTGTGGATGATATTAACGACAGAGAAATTATTGACGTTATAAGTAACAAGTACGGTGATCGTCTAATTGACTTTTTGACCAGTTGTAACTTGTGTATGCTAAATGGTCGTGCTGATGGACATAACGACTTCACTTGTGTATCAAAGCGTGGACGGTCAGTTTTTGACTATGTCTTTACACCTCATGAACAGTTAGACATGTGTACAAGCTGTGACGTGTATTTAATGTCTGATCTTATAGTCGATACTGGTTTGAACTTTGAGAAGTCCATCCCGTACCATGGACCAACAGTGTGGACTGTAAACGTAAAGAACGACATTGCATGCGATACGAGTAATATTGGACAAGCACCAAATACAGATAGACCCAGGTACAATTTGAAACGCTTCCCATTGAACTTTCTTGACAACAATAAACACATTCAAGATACTATTGACAAAATTAAACACGAACTAGTCACAAATAAAGACATTAAAAGTCCATATACAGAGTGTGTTACTTTAATTGAAAGAGGATGAAAGACACAGTTCCCATATCGAAGACCCCGACAGGACCAAGTTCAAATAAAAGGAAGAAATCGCTTTGAAAAACATATTGGACTGAAGAACTTACCTCATTATGGATTAAGTGTGTATTAAAGAAAAGCAGTGGTTGAAATGCAAAAACTACACTAATCTGAGACGTAAACTAAAACAGGAGTTTTGTAATATTCGTAATTAGTTCGATAAACTAAATAGAAATACTAAACGTAACTTTCAATTAAAGGAGCAGGATAATTTGACTAAACTGTTTCAAAGTAATAGCACTCGGGACTTTTGGAAATACATTGGTAATATTGGTATTGCGAATGAACGTCGCCAAAACATTCCATTTAAAGTAAAAACAGATGAAGGCTTTAGTAGTGATGTTGATGTTGTCCTGGACAATTGGAAAACAGATTATGAAAAACTATTTAATTCTGGTGATAATAACAACTTTGATAACAATCATTTAGACTGGGTAAAGGGAAACAATCATGTTTTCCCCGACTAGGAACTATGACACTTTGAACTGCCCTATTACGAGACAAGATATCATTGACGTTGTAAATAGGACTAACTTGAAAAAAGCAGTCGGTTTTGACTATATTCATGCGGAAAGTTTACGCAATAGCATATGTATAGACCTGTTATTTAAACTTATTTCATTCTGCTTTCAAAATGGTAAAGTGCCTGATTTATCATGGTTAAATGGAATTATTAATCCTATTTCAAAAAATGATAGTGGTTGTAAATTCGATCCTATGTCATATAGAGGTATAACTATTTTATATATCCCATGTAAAAAATTTGCTGACATTTTGAATAAGCGTCTAAATAAATGGCTTAATGAAAATGAAATTTTATGTGATGAACAGAACGGTTTTTGAAAAGGTAGAACCTGTACAGATCATGTTTATGTATTAGATAATATTGACAAAATCAAAAAAATGCAAACAAGGATATATTTGTATCTTTTGTTGACGCAAAGAAAGCATTTGATATTGTTGATAGAGACTGTCTACTATTTAAATTGAGAAAAATTGGTAATAGCGGTATATTTTTAAATTGTATTACTTCTTTATACAGTAATGTCAATTGTGCAGTCAGAGTAAATAACTTTATGACATCCTTTTTTCCTGTTGCTCTTGGTGTAAAACAAGGCTGTGTTTTATCGCCGACTTTATTTTCTATCTATGTAAATGATTTAGCCTCAGATATTAAAGAAGCAAATTGTGGTATTCAAATAGATGACATAATGGTCTCTATGTTATTATATGCTGATGACATTGCATTGATTGCACCTAATGCAGATAAACTGCAAAAGCAGTTGGACATTTTAAACAAGTGGTGTGAAAAGTCGAGATTATATCTAAATAAAAACAAAACCAAAATTGATCATTTTAGAAATAAATCTATACAAAGAAGTAAATTTCAGTTCAAATGTGGGGAACTTTGTCTTGAATATGCAGATTGTTATAAATATCTTGGTGTACTTTTAAATGAATTTTCAGATTATTCTATAATTGCCAAAGAATTGTTTAATCAGCTAATAGAGCTCTTGGTGTTATAAAAGCAAAATTTTGTAAAACTGGTGGTATGAATTTTGATGTATTTACTAAATTATATGACACTTTAGTCAAACCTATTTTTACATATGCTTCCGGTGTATGGGGCATTAATATACATAATAGTATAAATAATTTGAAAAACAATGCTTGTAAATTTTTCTTAGGCTTAAGCAAAAGAAGCAGCAACTTAGCTGCTAGAGGTGATATGGGTTTTTTTATCAGGTGATGCACTACTAAAAGTTGAAGTTTTTAAACTATGGAATCGTCTTAAATGTGACAACACCAGTAATATATGTAAAAAGGTTCATACCTGGACGATTGGAAGAAAATCGTCATGTGATTATAGAGTTTTACAGTTAGCTCGTAAATATAGTTTGATTATAAATGTAGGAGATGAAATTAATATGAGTAATGTATGGGATTCTATACAAACTTTTGAAAAAGAATATTGGCACCATAAAGTATGGAATGATAAAAAATAATGTCAATGGTAATAAATTAAGATTTTATAGATTGTTTAAAACTTGTATTGGTACGGAGCCTTATGTAAAGTTAGTTAATAATAGATGCCACCGACGTATTTTGTCACTATTCAGAGCTGGTTCGTTACAACTTAAAGTTGGAACAGGTCGATATGCTAGATCACCAGAACCTCTACAAGACCGTTTATGTATTTTTTGTGATAGTTGCCAAATTGAAGATGAAAGCACTTTCTTTTTAATTGTTGTTTTTACTCTGATATCAGACATGAATTATATGCTAAAGCCTGTCTTTTAAATGTTGATTTTGAGTATTTATGCGATATTGAAAAACTTCGGTATCTTATGTGTAATGAGAATATGGTTCCTCTTTTAGCTACTTCCCTTTATCATATGTTTTATCGACGAAAACATGTCATCTAGAAATTATATTTGTTTTTTTTTAATTTTTTATTTGCGAAATACTTTTTAAATGCAACAAAGCTGTCTTTTTGTGTATGTATTAGATGTTTGTTTTAATGATAGTGTCTCATAAGTCGTTTACGGCTGGCATCCTTTTACTTAAATGTTAGGTTCTTATGACTGTATGTGTATATATATAGCAAAAGTAAATAAACACGGTGTACAGAATGTATATAATAATATTTTTAAATTTGCAAACTACATTTCACATCAAATAATAACAGTTCGTTAAAATATTGTCACTAGCGCTTTCATGCCTTCTGGCAATCTTCAGGCGACGTTTTAACAATGTCCTTGACGACACTTCCGTTGGTAACGTTTATTACGTTACAATAACGGTTAGGGGAGATAATTCAAACGTGTTTACGTAGATCCGTTTAATTTTGGCTGAAAGTCCTTTATAAAGTGTGCTTTCGGCCAAAATTAAACGGATCTACTTATTTTATTAAAGTGTCACCATCCATTACAAGGACAGGACAGTTTCCCCAGAGGGCATTAATGAAAAACATAGAAGAGTCACTCATTTTCCCTGCCATCACTAATTTCCTGCCATCACTTGTGTCCAGTAACTCCGGCTTCCGTACTGGACTCTTACACTTTTCAGGAATTTTTGAATTATACTAGTTTTAATAACAGTTGGCAGAGATGTGTAAATACACAGCCACGTTCTATTACTTAACCTTAGTAAACATTTATTACTCATTTTTCTTATCATCTAATTACTATATTTTTGAGATGTTTAAAAACGCAGTTTCTGTTCCAATTGCTCTACCGTTGTCATATTTTGAATATTATACCAGCTTAGATCTATCAGGACTGTTTATTGGGACTGTATTTCCACGCAGTTGTTTAACATCTCAACTGTCACCACCTTCGGGAATTTAGAGTTGTGCCAGTTCACATCGTAAATAACTATTTTTATTTTGGCATATCTTTGTAGTCATTGTGCCGTGTTTGGAAATTTTAAAATTGTTCCAGCGTTCGCTCAAATTGTATAAATTTCAAGATTTTGATTCAGTCTTAATTTGAATTGACATGATTCATTTGTCATCGTACAATTACCGAGGAAGGATATATGTTATCCGAAATATCTAACATATTGTTCGTTTTATTGTGTTTTTGGTGATGTTGTACCCTTTTAGACTTACTAATATATATATTAAATGACTGAATAAATAGTCAACGATAAATCTTACGGGGCGATGGATCTTAAAAACGATTCAGTACACTACAAAATATAATATATAACAAGTCTAAAAGGGTACAACACCACCAAAAACACAATAAAACACAATATGTTAGATATTTCGGATAACAGATATCCTTCCTTTGTAATTGCACGGTGACAAATGAATCATGTCAATTCAAATTAAGAGTCTTATCAAGATCTTGAAATTTATACAATTTGAGCGAACGCTGGAACAATTTTAAAATTTCCAAACACGGTGCAAAGACTACAAAGATATGCCAAAATAAAAAGTTATTTACGATGTTAACTGGCACAACTCTAAATTCCCAAAGGTGGTGACAGTTGAGATGTTAAACAACTGCGTGGAAATACAGTCCCAATAAACAGTCCTGACAGATCTAAGCTGGTATAATATTTAAAATATGACAACGGTAGAGCAATTGCAACAGAGACTGCGTTTTTAAACATCCCAAAAATATAGTAATTAGATGATAAGAAAATGAGTAATAAATTTTTACTAAGGTTAAGTAATAGAAGGTGGCTGCGTATTTACACATCTCTACCAACTGTAATTAAAACTAGTATAATTCAAAATTTCCGGAAAAGTGTAAGAGTCCAGTACGAAAGCCGGAGTTACTGGACACAAGGTAGCACTCCACAGTTAGAAAATAAAATTAAAAATGAGCCACAAAATGTTTTATCATCTCCTATTCCTGGATTTCTAATACATTAACCTAACTGTTTGTGTTGTACATGTGCATATGTATGTAATCAGTATATTCCATAGATTTGATTTTCAAAAGTTAAAAGAGTGAAAATTAATTTCTTTTATGTGTATCCATGGCAACATTCTGCATTTATTTACCATAAAATATTGCAAAAAGGGGGGGTGGACATGTCACATATCCCCCCAAAATTTTGATCAAACTAGAATTTCAATGCCTTTGAGTGATACCTTTTTAGAAACTGTTTTCATAAATCTTCCTAATGATCAAATAAAAAATGGGTGTCTTTCGCCTCATTTTTTCGTAAAATCCAATCACAAAGTTCGTGCGATAAAAAGTTGGAAAAAAACATTGCAATAATTGCCGGACCAAGGTATGGTAGGGACATGCAAATACGGACTGTCATACAGAAAACAGCCTATATTACATACATTACATAATCTTGATGTTCATATAAACCCAATACAAAGGCTATTTTAATACTCAGCTATCCAAAAATGAATTTTATTGCACACTAGCTCTCATATTTGAAAAATCCACAGGGGCCAAAATGCGAAACTACACACCTAACTGTGGAGTGCTACCTTAAGGTGAAATTTTTCCCCTCCTGCCTCAATTTTTATTATATTTTCTGTGTTCTACTAGCTGTTACGATGAAAATGGTACCTTAGTTTTTAAAATTGGTTCAGTAGTAAAGATTTTATGAAGGTTAGCAGTTGATGTTGAAACGCGACAAAAAGTGATTTAAAAATAAATGCTGGATCATAATGAAAAACTTCAAGTCTGTCTCATTTTTGGGGTAAATTTCTAAAACTTTTCCCATTATCTTATTTAAAATCATAAAATTACCCTCAAAGAGGACAAATTGTACAATTTTTAGGTATTTGAAAGCACTTATAGGTCAATTTTGCTGTAAATAGCATACCTAACCTTGGTTTAGAAGCTCTCAAGCAGGGTATAAATTTCTAGCAGTACTGGCATCATTAAATTTAATTAATGCCAAATTATAATATAAAATCCTGCTAAACATGTTTATTTGACTTATTCGCATTCAAAAATATAAAGCGATACATTCTGAGGATAACTTATCAAGCACAATCTTTTGTTACAATGGTGAAGCTAATTGAGTACAAATTTAAGACCGCAACATGTCTAAGTGTCAAAATGTGTATATTTGGTTGCTAAGGACAGTAAACAATAAAATAAACATAAATTGCATTCCTAGCAGATTTTTTACCTTTAGAACTAAAACAAGAACATAAAAGACTAAAGATTTGTGGTAAATTTTATCTTAAAAAGTGCATTTCTGTGCTTTCTGATGTGCCATAAGGTAGCACTCCACAGTTAGAAAATAAAATTAAAAATGAGCCACAAAATGTTTTATCATCTCCTATTCCTGGATTTCTAATACATTAACCTAACTGTTTGTGTTGTACATGTGCATATGTATGTAATCAGTATATTCCATAGATTTGATTTTCAAAAGTTAAAAGAGTGAAAATTAATTTCTTTTATGTGTATCCATGGCAACATTCTGCATTTATTTACCATAAAATATTGCAAAAAGGGGGGGTGGACATGTCACATATCCCCCCAAAATTTTGATCAAACTAGAATTTCAATGCCTTTGAGTGATACCTTTTTAGAAACTGTTTTCATAAATCTTCCTAATGATCAAATAAAAAATGGGTGTCTTTCGCCTCATTTTTTCGTAAAATCCAATCACAAAGTTCGTGCGATAAAAAGTTGGAAAAAAACATTGCAATAATTGCCGGACCAAGGTATGGTAGGGACATGCAAATACGGACTGTCATACAGAAAACAGCCTATATTACATACATTACATAATCTTGATGTTCATATAAACCCAATACAAAGGCTATTTTAATACTCAGCTATCCAAAAATGAATTTTATTGCACACTAGCTCTCATATTTGAAAAATCCACAGGGGCCAAAATGCGAAACTACACACCTAACTGTGGAGTGCTACCCAAGTGATGGCAGGGAAAATGAGTGACTCCTCTATGTTTTTTCATTAATGCCCTCTGGGGAAACTGTCCTGAGCTTTCTTATCCAAAAACTTTCCCGAGTAAGTCTGTCGGCCTTTGGCCAGTCCTCGTTGTGATCTATGATGGTGATGGTAAGTTTTTTTAAGACCAGCTTGGGCGTGCCCATGTGATCTTAAATGACGACTTACGGGGAGGTCAGGCTTGCGGGTGTAGTCACTACGATGACCATACATGCGTTTGTTGAATGGCTGTTCTGTCTCGCCAACATACTGCATGCCACATCGACACTGAAGAATGTATACAACATTCTGGGTTTTGCAAGTTACATAACAAAATATTGTGTACACAGACCCAGTAGAGTGGCAAGTAAATGTTTGAGTATTCATTAATTGTTGGCAAATCAGACATCGTTTGTTACCACATGACTTGCACCATCCTGTAGTAGAACAGCTTTTATTAGAGGAGACGGCAGCTTTCAATAATAAGTCTTTTAGACTTGCTGGTCTCCGAAAAGCTAAAACAGGAGGATCGAGAAAGATTTTGGATAATTTTGGGTGATTGGCAATACTTGCCAATTGGCACGGATCAAACGTGAAAGGTTAGTAAAGGTGGAATTGTATGTTAAAACAAATGGAACTATTTTGCTGCGCCTCTTCTTTTTGTATTGTAACAGGTCATTGCGGCTGTTATTGTTAGCACGCGCAAACCCCTTATCTATGTCCCATTTCTTATAACCTCGTTTGATTAAAAATCCGCGAAGTTCCTGTAACCGCTGAGTGACAGCCTCCTCAGAGGAGCAAATCCGCTTTACTCTGAGAGCTTGACTGTACGGGATACTTTTTGAACAGTGTTTGGGGTGACAGCTTTGGGGAGAAAGGAAATGATGTTTATCTGTAGGTTTACAGTAGAGGTCTGTTGATATGACACCGTCCTTTATAGATATAGTTGTGTCTAAGAAAGATATCTTAGAGTTGGATATTTCATATGTAAATTTAATTGACTGTTGGGCTTTGTTTGCATGTCTGATAAAAGCATCCAATTTTTGTTGGGATTCAATTCATTTCATGTCAACATCATCGATGAAACGGAACCAATACAGAGGTTTGGATAAAGATGTTGAAATAATTTGTTTCTCTAATTTTCCCATGAAAATATTGGCGTAAGACGGTGCCATTTTCGTCCCCATCGCTGTCCCGTTTATTTAAGAAATAATTCATGGGGGCTTGAATATATCGTGATTTTACCACGGGTTTGCCCTTTATGACAAATATTTTACCCCTGAGCGATAGCGAGGGGTAAAATATCGGCATAAAGGGACAACCCGTGGTAAAATCTAGATATATTCAAGCCCCCATGAATTATTTCGATTCTGATAGGACACATACGGCAATTCTTTTGGATCGAAGCGCACTAGGTGTAGGCAAATATTTGCCGTTCCCATAAATAAACGCACTAATAAACTAGCGTAAAAGAACGGAGCAAACTGCATTAGTGACATGCTTAAACTATTTAAAATAATGTATTTAGACAGTTTTGGATGAATTTGAATGATAATTTATTTATATGTCTTATATGATGTACAATAAAGGGCTTTTGCCACATTTTAGCATGCATCTGTGTATGTTTCCTTGTGATGATTTTCGGATTCACAAGCGTGTATTTTCCCGTAAAATGCTTACATTCTAACGTCATTGTTCTATGACGTCGGGTATCTCATTCATAAAAAAAGCATATGACGTGGGAGTACAATCGGAACAGCACTGGCAATATATTCATATTTTACCACGGGTGTGTACTCAAAGCGTTTGAAGGACGTCATGTTAGAATTGAAGGTAATTCTCACCATTAAAGGTAAAATTGTTACATTTCAGGACCAGAGTAAGCAGCTGGACTAAACATTCGGTAGGTGGTTCTAAAGTGTTGCGCGAGTCCCATATTTCCCTACACGATTGTATTCCGTCATCATGAGGTATGTTGGTATACAATGAAGTGACATCTAAAGTGACAAGGAGGGTTTCCGGAGGAAGAGGGTTCATGGATTCCATTTTGCGAAGATAATCTGTAGTGTCTTGAATGTGAGAAGGAAGATTTTCTACATGAGATCTTAAATGAAAGTCTACAAATTCCGAGATTTTCTCAGTCGGTGGCCGTTGGCGGATACAATGGGTCTACCAGGGTTGTTAACCTTGTGTATTTTAGGAAGAAGATACAATCGACCAGGCTTGGCGTTCTCTGGTTTTAAATATCCAATTGTATCCTCATCTATGTGACCGTCATTGTGCATGGTTTGTAACGCAGTAATAATTTTGGAACTAAACTCGGAAGTAGGGTCATAGTCAAGTTTCTTATAAAATCTCTCATCAGAGAGCTGACGCTCTGCTTCCGCGATGTAGTTGGCTTTGTCCATTATCACAACGGCACTTCCCTTGTCTGCTGGTTTTATAACAATATCATTTCGGTTTCTCAGCGATTGTATGGTTTTTTTCTCGTCAGAAGAGGTGTTATAAAACGACGAGTACTTGTTGCTGGCTAGATGAACAACATCCGATTTGATTTTGTCAATAACATCTTCCAGTGAAGCAGATTTGCTGGGCTTTGGAATCCATGAACTCTTCTTTTTAAAGTGCGGAATTATGATTTCGTCCTCCGAGTTGGACGTGTCTGTGTCTTCCTCATTATCCTCTTCTTTATCCTTGTTACCAAAGTATTCTTTAATTCTGAGGGTTCTGGCAAAGTTATTGAGGTCATCCTCCAGTTTCACATTATCTATGTTACTTGGAGTAGGGCAAAAATTCAAACCCTGAGATAAGACTTTAGTTTCGTCCTCAGTTAAAGAGACTGTTGACAAATTTATTTATATATAAATTAAATTTATTTATATATAAATTAAATTTATTTATATATAAATTAAATTTATTTATATATAAATTAAATTAAATTTCAAAATGCTCTTAAAGTCCTTTAACTCTCTACATTTTTCTCCAACCTGTTTCCCATCTTTGTGATAATCATGGATGAATGTAACTAACGGTAACGTAACGTCACGATAATAAGGCTGTAACAATGCATTAAAGGGACGTAACCCTTACAAAAGTAACGTCTTATCTGTTTAGGCTTGGTTTGTACTTTTGTATAAACATATTTTCTTTATTAATTCTCATTTCTTTGGTAAATGGGTCGTCACATTGGTAAAATGGGAAAACATAGTATTTGGGTGATTTGTTGCTAGCGCATAAATCCATGTGTTCACTTACGTTAATCATCCTAATTTCTTTATGTCGAATTTGATGACGGTGAACAGTAAATCTTTTATATATATATATATATAGATATTGTAATGGATGGTGACATTATCTTATCTTATCACAAACCAAGCTGAACTAAATGGTCTACCGTTAGCCCTAAAGCATATGAAAATATCGCGCCTAATTGATGACGGTGTGAGAAAAGGTGTAAAATCGAAAAATCGAACTCAGTTGAGCTCCATTGACTTATAACGGATCATAACGAGCATAATCGAGATCATTGTGAAAAAAGGCGTTATATCGAATTCAGTTAAGCTCCACATTGAACACTGAAACAACAAAAAATGAGCACGATATCATTCCGTTCATTGCTACATATGATACTTATTATAAACGTAAATGATGCCAAAGAAAAACAGGTTTTAATAAAAAGCGAGACTACGCCAGTAAGTATTCAAGAGTTGTAGATTACTCATAATAAGGTAATCTACAACAATTTGTAAAAACTTAAAATTTCCATGGGAAAACATGAGGTGACCCAAGGATTGTGATATTTGTAGTAGAGGTAAATAAATACCCTCCAATGTCGTCAATATTACGCATGTCCAAATTTAGTGATATGACGCTTAATGTATGTATGTACATTTTGTAGCTTCTTGTTAAAAAGTAGAATAACAAAAATACTGAATTCCGAGGAAAACTCAAAATGAAAAGTTCCTAATTAAATGGCAAAATCAGAGGCTCAACCAATTCAAACGAATGGATAACAACTTTAACATTCCTGACTTGTTACAGGCATTTTCCAATGTAGAAATGGTAGTTAAGCCCTAGTTTTGTAGCAACCTAATTTAAACCTCTCGCTTTTATGAAGGACGCCTGAAATTCCATTACATTGACAACGATATGTGAACAAAACAAACAGACACAATAGGTAAAAATGTCATAAGTTAACATTGTGTTATAATCCCAATCAATATGAAAAAAAAACATTGAAATATGTCAACAAAGAAACACAAAAAGGTATAAAGACAAATCACATTAGTAAAAATGAACTACAATAATACAAAAGTTAACATAGCACTATAACACAGTGACGGATGTATAAGTATTGAGACCCGTCACTTGGATATTTCCAAAAATAGACTAAACAGTAAAAGTAATATTTTCAATGACAGTATAAAGAATATAATAACACTTTATTAAGATGATAAACATTATTAAGATCATAAAAAGATCGTAAGTCGAAATGCACTAGTGCAAACAAACACTATGTATACACAGAGTGTTCTACTGGTTTGTTAGGAACTATTCGTTCTATTCCTTACTCCTTTAAAATAATTGAAAATATTTAAACATGTCGAGTCTTACATGGGTGTAAATAGTGCCGACATGGTCATTGCTCGATAGTTTAATACTTAAAGGATTAAACAAATTTAGTTAAGTGCATCATATGCACATTCAAATTGAAACATTATATTCATAAAAGTTTTCGGAACAGCTGTGCATTTGTAAAGATTGCTGTACTCTATTGGAGCTCTAAATCAAAATCTGAAAATTTTAAAAGTATAGAAATTTGAACATCAAACTCCATATAACACCAAATAAAATTATTAAAAAGTGTATATGAGACGACTTAATAAGTATGCAAATCCATGAAATGAATTATCACAATAACTGCTTTTATTGAGTCATATCATTATCAAGTTTTGATTTATAACGTGATAAATTATATGGTTCTTCGTCTTATAATATTTTAATGGTATCGCATTGTGGTGGCTACGATCTATCATTACTTAAATGTTAATCATAGACTTGCTGCTGTGAGTCTTGCAAAATACAATTTTTATGAATCGAAATCGTATTAGGAACTCGTAGATACAGTTCAAATGGTAAACACTATAATGATGTTTTAACACCTTTTACTTGATATGTATTCTCGTTTATCTTTTATAAAGGGGAATACTAATAAAGATTTTTAACAATGACATATGGGTATGAGAGTAAATCGAATAAAATGTAAAATACGAAGGTAGTAAATATGTACCATATCATTTGTAATATACCTTTATGAACAAGCTTATCTCAAATCATGAGTTTGTATAAGATTAGAAGATTAGGTACGATTGCAAAGGAGACAGCTCTCCTCCAGTAATCAATTGACGCAAAAGACAACATATGTAGTCCAGAATTTGCCGTTTGTAGCTGTTTGTAATATTGTTTTCAGTTTTCTCTTTTTAGTTAACTGAATGACTGCTATTTTGGTTCCTTCTAAAAATGAAAAATAGGGTTAAAATAGTCTTCCTACAGCAGTGGGGTCAACATAGTTTGGTTTATACTACCTCTACAACCGGGTGTTGCTAAACGGCGGAAACGGAAAACGGAACGGAAAATGGAAACTGAAAGAATTGACATCGTTTCTTTTTGGTATCTCATCTACATAGGCTTGTTTCATAAAGTAGAACACATGTTTTCAAGAAAGAAAAACAAAAGGAATAAATTAAAAATAAAAGATTTAAGGTAATAAAGTATTGAAATAATTTGCAGGACATATCATGATGAGACTATGATTTTGGAATCCAAGATCCCAGGATAGATCATGCATACGTCGTTTATGTGATTCAGTAATCGGTTCGACTTTTTTTATTTAAAAAAGTTGAATACATGTCAATAAGATAGTAACCTAACAGCACAAAAATAAATCTACATATGACCGAAAAAGATGGACATTGGCCTCGATTCTATAGATAGGCTATGCAGTAATACATTTTGGGGATAATGTTTTTCATCGATTTTTTCTTTTGTTTCATTTTTAATTGTCTTGAATTTTGATGTGGTGTATCTTGTTGCGTTGTTATGCAATAGTGATTTTCGTTGTAACTTTTCGTGTATAATGGAAAGAAAACTATAAAGAAGCCTAATGGGACAATGATTTATGGACAACAACCGATAAGGAAACCCGGAAACTATAATGTAATCTTTATTTTTATGTAGAAAATAATTGAATTGACAAAATCACTTACTATACAAACCTTTCTCACCCGATTACTATATTGAAGTACAAAAAAAGTGTACGCTGTTTGGTGTTAACGTTTGAAAAGCAAATATGCATCTCCTAGAACTTAAATCCAATTAAATACGAATTGATGTGAAACAAGTTGCGGAAAATTAGTAGCCTATATGGATATACGATTTGCCCAGTTTCCTTACCAAGATAGTCGTAGTCATATCCTAGGCCTTTCAAAATCAAAATGTTTACACTCAGACTGCTTTAAATATCATACCGCTTAATTCTTCTCTGAAAAATCAGTCCCTCTCAAGTAGACATATTTTTTTTTCATTTTTACAATGGAAAATAGTCTTACTTATTCAATATGATGTTTTACTATTATTTGCAATATTAAAAGATAGGCGAAATTACCACAGGGACGTTCAAACTCACAAGTCGACAATAAACTGACAAGGCTATGACTAAAAACACAAGAAAAGACCAAAAAAGACAAACAATAGTACACAAAACACAACATATAAACTAAAGGTGATGACAGAACAAAGTTGCAACTGCTATATTTACGAAAAGCATTGATGATATTATAATAATCCAGCCGGTTACGCATTATGTTGGAGCATACTATATGTTATAGCATCTTAGAGAGAATGAGTAGCACAAATGTACGAACGCTGTTGTCCATAATGATTCATCAGGTATTCAGCTGTTATTGATGATTGTTGTAAATTAGCGAATAATGATAAAACTTTTAGCTGCTAATTCATTATATATGTTTTAGACATTCTATGGCTTATTTCTTTTGGCCTTCATACTTTTGATGTATTGAGTCCATATTCTATTTTTTTTTTCTCTCGTCCTATTTTTAAATTGATTATGTCTTTTCATTTTGGAATTAACGGTTAATTTAGTGGTACATATTTAGTTGATGTCTTCTTAGTTAATGTAATTATATAAATTGAATTGTTCATTCAGTGTTTCTGCTCTGTCATGTTCGTTTTCTGCTGGTTTTAGTCATAAGTGGTGGTATACTTTGAGAGTTTTTTTTTAAAATCTGACCTGGCCCTACCAAGCGAGTTTTTCACGTCACGTGACGTCGGTCGTCCGTTTTCGGCTTTGTTAACTTTTCCAACAATCTTCTCTGAAACTACTGAGCATAATGTTACCAAGCACATTTCTTAAAGAAAGTCTTTTGACAGATTTAGTTAAACTTGGCAACAATTATCATTGGTGTATCTAGTTTAAAAAGTGGGCTGGATAACCCTACTTACCGGCCAAGATAACCGACATGGCTGAAATTAAATCATAGGAATGAAATGCAAGTGTTGTCTATTGAAAACCTCTATGAATAGCGAAAACCTGATGCGAAAAACATGTTTAGAAAGTTAAGCTCTACCTAATGTCCATTCACGTTAAAACGGTCAAATGATTTCTAATAGGAATTATTGCCCTTAGTATAGAAAAATATAGAAATAGTTAAACACTATTAATTGCAAAAGTTATCAGCAACACAAGATTTACATGGAGGTCAAAATGTCCGTCGAAATCGTTAGTCGACTCGTTATTATCTAGTCTTCGCTGATTTACCAATCTTTGGTGTTGTTGCCAAATATCTTGAAAACTATAACCTATAGCTAGAATCTATTGAAACAAAAATAATCAGCAAGACAAGATCTACAAACAAGTTAATATTTCCGTTATAGTAAGTAGCCTTTAAAAGTAATGATTGACCTTAAATGACGGACGACTTTCATCCTCTCTTGTGCTTTGGGTAAAATCTGCAGGAAGCAGACAGAGAAATTTTTATCATGAACTATTCAAGTCTATAATGTTCTAGAGTTCCTATTGTTTAAGATGCACATATATCTAGATGAATGGCACGTGCTCTTTCTAGCATCTTATTTTTTTAGCTATCAATGTTATGTGTTTCCCAAACTGTTTGCTATTTTCTTTGTTATCTTGCTCTAATCTATTGTCAACACAATTGTTGTGTGATTTCATTTATACTTCAGTCGTTATTTATTTTTGTAGTTTTTTGCATCCCCCCCCCTCTACAACCATGTACACCAATAATGGGAATGTTATAACAATCATACATCTAATTAAAAATAAGTATTTTAAAATTGTTTCTTTTATTACATATGTACATGTATATTATAAATCATATTTGAAAACAAAATAGAAATAAATATAGAGTTTATCGTTATTGTGTGATTTTATACACTTGTTTTTCTTTTCAAATTCAAGTCTCTCCTTCTTCGTCCGAGGAATCCATTGCCAAAAATTCCATCTAAAATTAGAAATAAAACGAAATCTAAGATAGAGCATGCATTCATATACGTTTAACATCGGTAATATATGCAACACTCAGAAATGTGTCCGATTCCCCAAAAAGTATCTATATGACCTCAATAAACAGCATGTACATTAATTTATTGTTAATATGTTGTCGTTTTTTAAACATCATGAAATATTTGCCACTGGACGTAATCATCCATGGAACAATCAATAATTCTTTATCCTAAATATGCACGAAAAAAATGCAACAAAATTTTGTGCAAGCAACAATCATCTAATCTATTTTATTTTCTGTTAGTCGATTAAATTCACATCTTGTTAGTTACGCGTTAAAGTTTTAACGTATGTAAACGTTACCAATAAGTAATACATGTTTTCCGAACGATTGTAAATGATTAGGCTGGTACATATATCAGAGATGCTTATAATACATGTACAGTTATTTCACTATTTGCGTCTGGCGTATATACAAAATTTAGTCCTGGTATCTATGATGAGTTTCTTAGTTATCATTGGTATGTTCATAATTATAAATTAACTGTTAACAAAACTTTGATTTTTTTGAAAAACTAAGGCTTTTCTACCTCAGGAATAGATTACCTTAGCTGTATTTGGCAAAACTTTTAGGAATTTTTGTCCTCAATGCTCTTCAACTTCGTACTCTATTTGGTGTTTGTTTTAAACATTTTCTGATTCGAGCGTCACTGATGAGTGTCTTATAGACGAAACGCGCGACTGGCGTAAATATAAAATTTAATCCTGCTATCTAGGATGAGTTTATTATGTCTCTTTAGTCATCCGTTCACTTTTTACAAAAAAGTCTTTTTCTCTGAAACTACAAGGCCAGGAACTAAACACAACCATCCTCTAGGTATAAAAAAATTGTACTTTAAAATAAATTGTTGATGATCCCGCTTGCCAACCAACATGTCCACCAAGGCTAAAATATAACATAGGGGTAAAATACAAGAATTGTCTATGATCTTGGTAACAGTTATAGATAGAGAAAATTTAAAGGGACCATAAATGTTAAGAATTTTAGGATCTAACTACCTATTTTGTTTAAAACAGTCAGATAGATCCTTATAAAAGTTACTGCCCTTAAATAACGATTTTAATTAAATGACGATTTTAACCATTTTTACGAGTGTCTTTAGGATTTTTAAATGATAATCAATAGAGAAAAAAAACAGTAAATGACAAAAAATATGGACTATATATACAAATAAATCCAATGGCCGTAAACGTCAGTTGACTCCTTGTAGGAATTATTGCCTTTGAACAATGCCTTTTTTGTTAACAGGGTTTGTTTTTTTTTTTTTTTTTTTTTTATTTTTTTTTTTTTCTTTTTGTCTTAACTATGATACCAAAGAGATAAGAAAAATCACAAAGCAAACATGATCAGGAAGACAAGATCTACAGATAAGTCAACAAAGCTAAAATCTTCAGTCGACCTTTTATAGAAGTTATATGTTTTGCCATTGACAGACATTTTTCACCTATTTTTGTTGAAATTGTTGTAGATTAAGATAAATTGTAAATAGACCAAAAAAAATGAGTAGTAAATCAAAATCTACAATTAATTAACATGGCGGATGGCGGAAATAGTCGGTTGACCCCGAAAAGAAATTATTGGCTTTTAAGACTATTTATTATTCATTTGAATGGGTTTTACTTTTACTTTGCGAAAGTATAGTAAATACATATTGAAACTGTAAACGGCAACAATGATCAGCAGGATAACTCCTTATAGGATTTATTGTCCTCGGAGGATGATATAACATTTTATTTGCGTTTTTTCTAGACACTTTTTTAAATATTGTCATTCAAATATTGTCATTCTATTATTTTTCATTTTGTCGTTTTCTTTTTAAGCGTTGTCAGTTTATTTTTCATCTATGAGTTTGAATGTCCCTCTTGTATCTTTCGTCTCTCTTTTAATCCGTTGTATGCTGAATTGATGCCATTTTGATTGTCTATAATTAACATATTAACCTTTTCTTAATATTGTCTTTTTATATTTTTTTATTCATGAAAATAGAGATGCAAATAAACTCATCATAGATACCAGGATTAAAATGTGTACACCGGACACGCGTTTTGTCTTCAAACTACTCAACAGTGATGCTAAATAATATCTAAATATATTTTAAAAGGCCAATAAAGGTTCGAAGATAAAGACTTAGTCTATTTAGGACACAAATTCCGAAAGGTTTCAAATTGTCCAAATATAGCTAGTTTAAAGGTAATTTTTCCTGGGGAAGAAAATTCTTCTTTTTTTTAACACTTAAATTTTGAATACTTAATCTAACATATATATTTTTTTTTTGGAGGGGTTATTTTTTGTTGTTGCTTTTAACTTTTACTTCTTACCGTCATCGGTGCATCCACCATTGCCATCTGGATGTAGAGGTGGTTTACATCCTTCCCGTCTTTTTCTTATTATTTCTGGCGAGGGAAAACATTCTGTAACAGAAAAAAGCAACATTTACTACCTGTGTCTCCATTGTGCACAAACCAAGCTGGCATTATCAAAATCTATTTTTTAAAGTTAACGCAATTGTATATAAAGTAGGTTATCATATTAAGATAAAGCATTTTAATATCAACTCACAAAAAATCTAATTGATTTTTATGAAATACAATCAAATTCCTGGAATAACCTCAATCAATCCTGAATAGTAATGAATTGGATATAAAGTTTTACTAGCAACACAAATCATACTAGAATATAATGTTCTACAAATGCTACCATAACAATAATGTGGATTCACTCCCGAATGACTTTTTCTTAAGACATAATTAAACTTTACACTGAAAATAATTACCAACTCACCTGTTCGAACCATTAATATGAACAAAAGTCCAAACAACAGAAGAACACGTTTCATCTTTACTCTACTTCTACTGTACTTTTTGTATTTTACTGTTTTATTAGTATTCAACTGATGGTAGATGGTTTGCGCGTTGTATGTTTGAAAATAAGATTAGTTCTGTATTTATATATTGCACATTGGAGTTTTAATTGCAACAGCGGGAGAAAATTGTTCGTCTTTTGATACGAACATCATCTTTAATTTGCATCTGATTTTCCTTATAATCTGTAATTTAAAATACACAGCTTGAAGTTTTGTTCGTTTATTTGCTCGCCCGTGTATACGAAAAGCTGTATGATTTATGCAGTGTATATTTAACATGATTTATGTTGACAGAAGGGTACTTTTGACTGAAAAGCATTAATCATTACATCTTTATCATTTTTTAAATGAGGAATTTATATAAGAAAATATTTATAAAAATTTCTGTATACGCGTACACCTTAGGTATTTTGACGATGTACATGTATGATGTAGCAATATCATTGAATGAAGAGTAATCGGCAAGGAAAAGATACATTGCAAGTCGGATTTTAAAAATTCCCTGAATTGAAATACTTGGTAAGTTGTTTCCAAAAAAGTACTACTTAAATATAATAATTGAATAAGGAGAAGGTAAGATCTTGTGGAAATTGAGGCCTCAAAACAAACAAATTTCCTATCCTTTTTTTCAATTCGAAACACAACGAAGCCAAAAACTCCCGCGACCGGAGGCGGGCCTCAGCTTCTCTATTATTGTCGGATTTTTTTTCTTCATCTTAATGGCCACTCTTTCAAATACTGTCACAAAGCGTTAGGTTATATTTACGACTTCCTCATTCCATAATTCAGCCGTGTAATTAATGTGTTGAATTGTGGTATTTCTATTTATTCTTTGCAAATTTATTGGTCGAATAAACCCCAAAACGTACGTTCTAAAACATACAATTGCTGTTTAAGTCATCGATATATTTATTCCACGATTGTTTTTCTGACATTGCCTCACTGAATGTTTGCGTCCAAATAGAGCTTATTGTACAAAACATAGATATGAGCCTATAGTCGTATTCAAGTCCACTTGATAATTAGTACACTTTTTGTTTAACTCGTTGTTGCATGGAAAAATACCATGGACTTTAAATACACATTGAGTCAGACTGAGTATTTATTGCTTGGAATAGCGCTGTCACATTTGAATTTAACGCTATGAACTCGTGTTTAACATCTGTTTGAATGGTTAGTCATTTTTTGGGCCCGTTATTCCTTGGTTGTTTGGTGTCAGGCCACTATTATATATCTACAAACGGTAGATAATCAATTAAAAAAGCTTAATCTTAAAGGCAACTGCCACTTTCTGCCATCAGGCATGGTGACCTTAGTAAAAGTAGAAGATTTAAGAAAAAACTGCCTTCAAACATGGCCACTACCGTTAAAACAATCCGCCTCCAGGCTTTTATTGAATGATACATCTATTATCATCCACAAGAAGAATAAGTGCAGTAATAACAACCAACCAATGTTTGAGCTGATACAGAACAAAATATTGTTTAATTAGGGAGGGGGGAGGGAGAATGCGCTTTTTCAACCAAACGAAGACTGCAGGCAATTTAAGGCCCCTAATTTGAATAACCCTTCATTTGAAACATATTCATTTAAAACACTGAATGAGTATGCAGTTTCTGTTTGTATTTTATTGTGTAATTGCTGTTTAATTTATTTACATCAATCATCGCATTTTCTTCATAACTACATCTACATGAATATGAAGCTTGAGCTAACACTTACTTGTTCGATCTCTTATTTGAATTTAATATAAAGATCTTTAACACAAACTAATACTCTATATTCTATTGCTTAACACTTAAAAATGAATTCATAGCTTAACAATTTAACTTAATGTCATGTGTACATTAACACAAACATATATCGCTAATTTGAAATTAAGTTTTTACTCAACCGGATGGCTCATTATTGATCTTTGAGTGCATGATAACCGCGTTTTTATTTCTAACAAGTTTTTAACCTAGTTTTTTATATTTTTTATTGTCGGTTTTGTTAAAGTTTGGAATATAAAAAGTCATCAATGGGTCTTAAACACAACGAAAAAATATCCCGCAACCGTGGCGGTTTTCAGCTTTTCTATTAACGTCTGATTTTTTTTTCATCTTAATGACCACTCTTTCTTATAGCGTCACAAAGCGTAAGGTTATATTTACAACTTCTTCAAGCCATATTTCAGCCGTGTAATGAAGGTGCTGCATTATGATATTTATTCGAGCGTCACTGATGAGTCTTTTGTGGACGAAACGCACGTCTGGCGTTTATACAAAATTTAGTCCTGGTATCTATGATGAGTTTATTTACAACCACTGGGTCGATGCCACTGCTGGTGGAGATTTATTTCCCCGAGGGTATCACAAGCCCAGTAGTCAGCACTTTTTGTGCTGACATGAATTATCATTGATATGGTTACATTTATAAATTAACTGTTTACAAAATATTGAATTTTTGAAATACTAAGGCTTTTCTACCTCAGGCATAGATTACCTTAGCTGAATTTGGCAAGACTTTAAGGAGTTTTGGTCCTCAATGCTCTTCAACTTCATACTTTATTTGGCCTTTTAACTTTTTTGGATTCGAGCGTCACTGATGAGTCTTTTGTGGACGAAACGCGCGTCTGGCGTATATACAAAATTTAGTCCTGGTGTCTATGATGAGTTTATCTATTTATTCTTTGCAAATTTACAATAATTTAATCGAATAAATCTGCAAAACGAACGTTCTGAAACATACAATTGCTCTTTAAGTCATCAATATATTTAATCTATGGTGGTCTTCCTGACATCACCTTACTAAACATATTTTTGCGTCCAAACAAAGTTTAATATTACATAAAAGTCTGTGAACCTAATAGTTTTTAAGACCATTCGATAACTATTAAATAAACTCATCATAGATACCAGGATTAAAGATTTATAATTACGCCAGACGCGTGTTTCGTCTCAAAAAGACTTAAATGTTTGGCTTATCTCATTCTTGCATAGACATAATAAGATGGAATTTAAATAATGTAAACTTTGAGCAATTGGTTATTAGTTGGAATAGCACAGTCTTTTTAAATTTTTCAAGTTTAACATCCTGTTTGAATGGTTAGTCATTTAATTTTGGGGCCCGTTATAACTTGTTGTTTGGTGTGAGCCAAGACTCCATGTTAAATACCGTCTTTGACCTGTAATGGTTTACTTTTACAAATTGTGACTTGGATGGAGAGTTGACTCATTGACAATCATAATACATCTTCTTATTTCTATTAATGCTAGATAATAATCAATACATAAAGCGTCATCGTAATGGTTACTGACACTATATGCCATCAGGCATGGTCGCCACATAGTAAAAGTGGAATGTTTAAGAAAAAAATCTAAAAAATATTACCAATACCGGGGTATTTGTTTTTGCCACCATCATTGGATTAAATGATTATAAATTAACATTAAACGTTGTCTCTAATGACCAAACTGCCTTCATTCATTAGGACAATCCGACGCCGGGCTTTTATTGAATGATACATTTATTATAATTCACCAGAAAAATAGTTTATTTAGCCGTGCAGTAATTACTATCAACCACTCTTTAAACTAAAAGAGAAAAATATATTGTTTAATAGGGGAGATTGCTATTTTTCAACCAAAGGTGTAATGCCGGCAATTTAAGGCCTCTTTATTTGAAACATATTAATTTACAATACTGTATCAGGCAAGTATGGTTATAGAAGTATGCATTTTATGTTTGTATTTAATTGTTTAGTTGCCGTTTCATTTATTTACGCTTTTCTTCATGACTACATCATCATTTATATGAAGCTTGAGCTAACACTCGTTCTATCTCCTATTTGCGTTTTTATGCCCCACCTACGATAGTAGAGGGGCATTATGTTTTCTGGTCTGTGGCTCCGTTCGTTCGTTCGTTCGTCCGTCCGTTCGTCTGTGCGTCCGTTCAGGATAAAGTTTTTGGTCAAGGTAGTTGTTGATGAAGCTGAAGTCCAATCAACTTGAAACTTAGTACACTTGTTGCTTATGATATGATCTTTTTAATTTTAAATCCAAATTTGACTTTTGACCCCAATTTCACGGTCCAATAAACATAGAAAATGAAAGTGGGAGTTTCATGTTTAAGTTTTTGGTCAAGGTAGTTTTTGATGAAATTGAAGTCCAATCAACTTGAAACTTAGTACATATGCTCCCTATAGTATGATCTTTCTAATATTAATGCCAAATTAGATTATTACCAAATTTCACAGTCCATGGAACATGGAAAAGGATAGTGCTATACTTAAAACTCAATTTATAACTTTGTTAAAAACTTTAACTTCATTTTATTCCGATATCAGCACAAAGATGTATCACTTATTTGAAATCAGATGGCAAACCACGCCTTTTCATCGTTTCTCATCAATGACCTTGATCCGTGATCACCGCGCTGACATTCTCCATGCGTTTTAGGATGTAGACAGACATTTCTGCTCTTTGGTCGGGTTGTTGTCTCTTGGCAAAACTTTTTGGAATTTGTCGTCCTCAAAGCTCTTAAACTTTTTACTTTATTTAGCTTTTCTGAAATTCTTTTATTCTAGCAACACTGATGAGGTTTTTTTATAGAAGAAACGCGCATCTGGCGCAAAAGCAAAATTTAAATCCTAGTATCTATGATGAGTTTATTTAACATACTCCCTATTTCCATTCTCATTTTTTTTTATACCTAATGTTTTTAAAAAAATATTGTCAGTTGTGTTAAAGTTGGGGATATGAAAAGTCATCAAAGATATTAGGCAGACCCGCGTTTCGTCTACATAAAACCTCGTTTGGGTTGAATCAAACTAGTCTATATTACGAAGTTGAAAGGCATTAAATAATTATCAAAGGTACTAGTTTTAAAAAAAATCATCGAAAATTCCGAAAAAATTGTACCAAATAAGACTTTGCCTAATCAAAGTCAATCTAAGCTTGCGAATAGAAAATCCTAGTAAATATATAGAAAATGGAAATAGAAATTATATTTCACGTCAATATTGAAAAGTGCTGACTACTTGTATTGTGCATGATTACTATTAGAAACGAAATATCAACCAGCAATGGCATCTACCCAGTTGTTTTTAATAATTATCATTAATACTATGCTTATAATGTGGCATGTTAGAAGCACATTTCGTTTTCATTTAACTCATTAATCGAATTTAAAAAGTTGGAAAATTGTTAAAGCAATCTAATACGATTTAAAAGGGCATTATAAATCTACAATACCGAAAAGTTGTGTCAAATACAAAAAAGACAATATGCATGAGGGTAGAGAAACCTTATTGTTTCAAACAAATCAACCTTTTAAAACAGTAAATTTACAGAAATTTACAATACCAATGATATTTTATGACAACACAAATGTTTAATATTGGACTGGTAAACCCGCGGGGATGAAACGTCCACCAGTAGTGGCATCGAACCAGTAGTTATACATGAGAATACCTTTGTCTGTTTTTTACGTATTGAGCAAATAAACTAAACACTAGCCGTAATAAGCCGGGTTAATTCTACGCCTATCTATTATTTTGTATAACATATGTATGTATGATGTTTCTAGGTGTTTCATTTAAATCAAAAACAAAACATTTTGGCACTTAGCCTATTAAATACCTTTCCAAACATACTTATTATTCCCAACGAAATGTCAATAGGTGTATGGGCAATCTATTTTTTTTTATTGTGTTATAAACATGAAAAGTAGGAGTTTACACTTTAGTATTTTTTTAGTTGACAACTTAATAGTAACCTGATAATGCTTAAGATAGATTTGATGTGTTTTATCTTTTGATTTTAACATTTGATTGGGGACTTTCCGTTTGGAATTTTCATCGGAGTTCAGTATTTTTATGATTTTACTTTTAATTTTTACGGGAAGGGGATCGAGTATGCAAACTTCATATTGTTTTCTTATTAAGACACTAAAAATCCAACTGAACGTGTCAGGTTCGTACCAGACAAGGCTCATAGTCATATTCCATTGTTGTCCATTCGTTTGATGTGTTTTATCTTTTGATTTTGCCATTTGATTAGGGACTTTCCGTTTTAAATTTTCCTCGGATTTCAATATTTTTGTGATTTTACATTTTACATGTTCAAGTGTCCTGATTTAAATAATCATATGATATTTAAATAAATGATCAATCCCAAAAAACTCCTCTGTGTCTGTGTCAAATATATACACTTCTACTTTCAAGACTATGATATACGTATTAGGTATGTTACCACCAATGAAACCCTAAAATGATGCTATATATTCATAGCAATTGTTAGTGCCTTTTATTAGTTTTTGCTTTTAGGTAAATAATTTTGAAGTAAATGTATTCATTAATGGTTATTATTAACTCAGTTCAGCTTTTATAAATTAGCAAACACGGAATATCCACTCGTTTTAAGCGAAAGTTATTACATTTCTAATTTCAGCCTTGCAGAGTTGACTCCTATTATCGTTTTAAGAACACCCTTTTTAAGTTAAGTCTGTAACGCACTGTTCATCTGTGTCACGCTATTTTATAGATGCTGATACGTTAATAGTAGGGATGTCAAAACGTCTGAAATTTAATACTCGGATACTCGGTCATGATACTCGAGTACTCGCAAGTACTTGGATGAATCTGAAACGTCTATTGAAAAGTTTAGATTTTAGTAAGGATGCAGTGTTTTGTTACCTTTCATAAACATATTAATGAAAGACAAATGTACTACAAACATTGATTGATCCTCTTTGTGTCATTAATGATTAACCGACCGCCGTTTTTTTTTTACAAATAACCTATTATAACAGCAATCATTGTTTGTTTGCGTGTTCATGAACCAAATTCCAACAAAATCAAAAATATTTGCATGCAAAGTCCGGCAAAGTACACAATGTATGTGTCATCTGTTCCTGATGAGTTGGTATTTTTCATGATACAACATGTCCATTAATTTGTCAACAGCAATGTTGGACTTAAAATTACTTGTGCTTTTTCGTTTTGCTCAGTCTTACTTTTGCTGTGTTTTGTTGTTTTTTTTGGAACTATGGTTTGTCTGATTTACTTTTTTATTGTAGCCATGCCGTTGTCAATTTATTTTCGACTTTTGGGATTGAATGTCGCTTTCGTGCTTTTGCCTTTCTTGAAATTGTAAATTGAACAATTATAGATAAGCTTCAAATACAGAGCAATTAAATTAATTTAAATGTACATCTCATACCAATCACGTTTACATAGAAGTCTTGATTAACAAACAAAGGTAAGTTTGTTCGGCTTGTGGTGAGTTAATTTTTACTCCAAAGTGTTGATCCGTGTACAAACACCGTTAAAAATGTCTCTAATCAGTTGCATAGGATTCCCCGCAGTTCACTTTGATTTTGTTCTTGTTTGGAATATGTTCTAGTCAACAATTTCAGACAAAAAACTGTATGACTTTTTATTTTGTGTTGCAAGTTGTGCACATGAAATTGACGTTGCTGGCATTATTAAAACAAATAGTATCCACAAGATATACATATTTATGTTGTAAATTAGTTTTAATTAGTTTTTCGAAGGAGATATTTCAACGGAACCAAAGTGATTGGAAATGTGAAGAGAAATATCTCAAGATGTTTAACAGGCAAACGAGTATCCGAGTACTCAAACTGTACTCGAGTACTCGGCCTTCCGAGCGAGTACCCGAGTACTCGAGTACTCGTAGCCTTCCCTAGTTAATAGTGAACTAAAGGGTAAATCATGCTTCAATGAGTGACCAGTAATCAGTATGCTAGGGTTCCTTATTGACAGCATATTTGTTGAATTTAGGGGGAGAGTTTTTCAACAAATTGCCGACTTTCCTATGTAAATGAACTGTGCCACTTTCTGCCATCAGGCATGGTGGCCACCTAGTAAAAGAAGAATATTTAAGAAAAACTGCCTTCAAACATGGCCACTACCATTAAAATAATCTGCCACAAGGATTTTATTAAATGATACATTTATTATCATTCACCAACAAAATAGTTTATGAAAAAGTGCAGTAATTACTACCTACCACTGTTTGAGCTGATACAGAACAAAATATTGTTTAATAGGGGAGAATGCGCTTTTTCAACCAATCGAGTACTGCAGGCAATTTAAGGCCTCTAATTTGAATAACTCTTCATTTGAAACCTTATTCATTTAAGATTCTAAATGAGACGAATATGTGCACAGCTATTTGCAGTTTATATTTATGTTTGATGTTGATTGCTGTTTAATTTTACACCAATCATCGCATTTCTGCATAACTACATTTACATGTATATGAAGCTTGATCTAACACTCATTTGATCTCTTATTTGAGTTTTATATATAGATCTATTATAACATAAACTAATACTCGATCTATTATAGCTTAACACATTAAACTAAACTCATAGCTTAAATAAAGGCAACAGCAGTATATCCGCTGTTCAAAACTCATAAATCCATGGACAAAAAACAAAATCGGGGTAACAAACTAAAACTGAGGGAAACGCATTAAATATAAGAGGAGAACAACGACACAACATTAAAATGTAACACACACAGAAACGGACTAAGCATTAGACAAAATCATATGAGAATAACAAATATAGTATCAAAACCAAATACATGAATTTGGGATAGATAAGTACCGTGACACGTCTTAAAGTAGTGTGAATTCACACTCAAAAATAAGAGAACACAAACGACACAACGGAAACACAACGTTAAAATGTAACACACACAGAAACGAACTATAATATAACAATGGCCATATTCCTGACTTTGTACAGTAAGATCAACAGTAGTAAAGGCAACAGTAGTATACCGCTGTTCAAACTCATAAATCCATGGACAAAAACCAAATTCGGGGTAACAAACTAAAACTGAGGGAAACGCATTAAATATAAGAGAGAACAACAACACAACACTACATGGTAACACACACAGAAACGGACCAAGCATCAGACAAATTCCCACGAGAAAAACAAATATAACAGACATTTTTTAAGGAAAAAATGGTGGGTTGAACCTGGTTTTGTGGCATGCCAAACCTCGCACTTTAATGGCAATGTTAAATATAACATTAAAATGACAACATAATAATACGGGACTACAATACAAATAAATAAGAGAACGTATTATGCAAAGAAACACATGAATAAAAGTTAACAAAAGGCATCAGGTTTAAAATTCAATACGCCAAAAATGCGCCTCGTCCACACAAGACAGATATAAAAGTTCGAAAGTCAAAAAAAGCAACATGTTGTACAGCACTGAGGATCAAAAGTTGAAAAGGGTTGTGCCAAATACTGCTAGGGTTTTCTGCTTGTGATAAGAACATCCTTATTATTTAGAACAATTTATGCTATTGCAAACAGTAAATTTTACAAAAAAATATCAAAGATATACATGATAAAACTGAAGTCTTAACTAATTACAGAAAACAAAACCCGAATACATAATACAAAGACCAACACAAAAAATAGACACACCCGACTCAGTCCAGGCCTCAACGCAAAAAGTCATAAAAATGACGTCACATACGAAGTGGTGAAAAGGCATAAAAATGACGTCACATTTGAAAAACTATATCTCAAAAATAAGATAAAATTAGGATTGATTTAACATTTTAACTTAAATTATCGCTAATTTGAAATCAATTTCAACTCAACCAGATGGCTCATTGTTGACCTTTGGATCCATGATTACCGCGCTTTTATTTCTAACACGCATTTAACCTAGTGTTTTAGTCTTTAACATAGTATTACTCCCTATTGCCATTCTTAATTTTGCTAACAGACATCATGTACATGTAAACTTGTGGGTTTTTTTTTATTGTCGGTTGTGTTAAAGTTTGGGATATAAAAAGTCATCAAGGATATTAGTCTTAGTTTGGTGCGCCAGACGCAAGTTTCGTCTACATAAGACTCCTCGTTGGTGTCGAATCAAAATAGTATAATGACCATCTATAATACGAAGTTGAAAAGCATTACTAATCGAAAATTCCGAAAAATTTATGCCGAATACGACTATGCCAAATTAAATTCAATGTATGCCTGCAAATAGAAAAACCTTAGTAAATATATAGAAAACGAAAATACAAATTGTAATTCACGTCAATATGGAAAAGTGCTGACAACTGGGACTGTGGTTATCATTGGAAACGAAACATGAATAAGCAATCGACCCAGTTGTTTTAAATACTTATCAGTAATACCATGCTTATAATTTAGCCTGTTAGAAGCACATTTTGTTTACTCATCAATCGAATCAACGTAGTTTGTAAATTTTTAAAACCTATCTAATACGATGTTAAAGGACATTATAAATCGAAAATACCGAAAAGCTGCATAGCCAGAAATTAGTAGTGGTTTTGCTAATTAATATTCATAATATGTAAATGAGAATTGTACCACGTGATAGTACTTTGAACTGGACTGGCTTGATAAGCTTGATATCATTAAAATCTTTAAAACACGGATATTATAAGTTGCCCGTCACAGAGTCCTTATTTACAATCACTTTGATATTTCCGTAAAGTTGTCAGGCGGTCAAAATCAAAACAATGAACGCGAATTTAGTGAATTTTTCGTGCTTTCGTGAGTTTATTCTTCTTGAAATAGTGACATTTTAATTTTACGTGGGAACCTAGAGTTCAACAACTACACATACAAGGTTTGGACTTGCTTATTCTTTGGAAATTCAAGTTTCATATTTCACCCCGGCAACCTGTTTTTGTAATGACCTTGTAAGCCAATTTTCAACACGAAGTTTGCAAATTTGACGTTTCAGCCATTTTAGCCTGTATTTTACACTGCAATGTTAAAAGCCTCTCGCTTCGATTTTTAAAATAGCTCAGGAACCTGTATTTTTGCAACAACTGACATTATGTTTCGTTTAAATGGTGTATATTGTTGTGTATATTCATTTTCTGCCCCGGCAACCTGTCTATCACTTAAATTAAAATTAAAACAGACATTTTTTTCAAAATTCCCTATCATTTTAATGTAATTTCCGTGACCCGTATCCGATTTCTTTAGTATAATATTCAAATAAGCAAAGTGGCGTTGATTTCTGGATATGGTGTCATATATACGATAAAGACAATATGCATAAGAGTAGAAAACCCTTAGTGCTTCAAACAAATCGACCTTTAAAAAAGTATAAAATTTACAGAAAATTAACATACAAATGATTTTTATGACAGCACAAAAGTTGAATATTGGACTGGTAAACCCACGGGGACAAAAGAGGGACGAAAGATACCAAAGGGACAGTCAAACTCATAAATCTAAAACAAACTGACAACTCCATGGCTAAAAATGAAAAAGACAAACAGAAAAACAATAGTACACATGACACAACATAGAAAACTAAAGAATAAACAACACGAACCCCACCAAAAACTAGGGGTGATCTCAGGTGCTCCGGAAGGGTAAGCAGATCCTCCTCCACATGTGGCACCCGTCGTGTTGCTTATGTGATTATAAATCCGGTAAATAGTCTAATTCGGTAGGTCACATTCATGAAAGGGAAGGGGATTGTAGTTACGACGTAAGGAACATATCCGATATCATTTGTGAAACGGTTATTCCATAACGGTAAAACCAACTCGTTATGGCGTCCGTAAAATTTACGAAGGGATGATTTCAACTTCACCATTTGGAACTCTTGGTTTAATAGCTTCTTTGTGAGCAGTAACCCTCTATCAAGAAAATCATGATAGGAAATGCAAACACGGGAATATCGTATCAATTTGGAGATATATACCCCGTATGCAGGTGCTGCTGGAATGTTGCTACTTAGAAATGGAAAGTTCACAATTGGAAAGCTGAAATCATCTCTTTTGTCGTAAAGTTTTGTTTTCAACCGACCCTCATTGTCAATTTCTAGATGTAAGTCAAGATATGAAGCCGACTTAACTGTATCTTTAGTATCCTTTATCTCCAATTCGATGGGATAGATGCGTTCCACATAGTCCACCAGCATCTATCCCATCGTCAAAACGTCCACCAGCAGTGGCATCGAAACCGTGGCTATACATGAAAATAACTTTTTATGTATTGAAAAAATATTTAAACAAAACCGGCTTGCCGTAATAAGCCGGGTTAAATATACGCCTATCTATTATTTTGTATAATATATGTTTGATGTTTCTTCATAATCTTTAAAAGCTGTTTATTAACGTCTGGCGTAATGGATTATAAACCTGGTACCCTTAGCTATTATTCGCGTGTTTCTCTGTCCAAATTTCTCCCATTTATTTGAATTGTAGTCCTGTCTTGTAATGTTGTCATTTTAATCTTACATTTAACATTGCCATGAAAGCGAGAGATATGGCATGCCACAAAAACAGGTTCAACGCACCATTTTTTTTTAAAATGTTCTGTACCAAGTCAGGAAAATGGCCATTGTTATACTATAGTTCGTTTCTGTGTGTGTTACATTTGAATGTTGTGTTTTTGTTGTGTCGTAGTTCTCCTCTTATATTTGATACGTTTCCCCCAGTTTTAGTTTGTAACCCGGATTTGTTTTGTTTTTTCTCAATCGGCATACTTGTGTTGCCTTTATTCATGCAGATAAAAGAGGGACGAAAGATACCAAAGGGACAGTCAAACTCATAAATCTAAAACAAACTGACAACGCCATGGCTAAAAATGAAAAAGACAAACAGAAAAACAATAGTACACACGACACAACATAGAAAACTAAAGAATAAACAACACGAACCCCACCAAAAACTAGGGGAGATCTCAGGTGCTCCGGAAGGGTAAGCAGATCCTGCTCCACATGTGGCACCCGTCGTGTTATATATATACATTATATTTCATTTAAAACAAAAACAAAACATGTTGCCACTTAACCTATTAAATACATTTCCAAACATACTTATTATTCCAAACGAAATGTCAATAGGTTCAACACACCATTTTGTTCTTAAAATGTCCTGTACCAAGTCAGGAAAATGGCCATTGTTATACTATAGTTCGTTTCTGTGTGTGTTACAATTGAATGTTGTGTTTCTGTTGTGTCGTATTTCTCTAATATTGGATGTGTTTCCCTCAGTTTTAGTTTGTAACCCGGATTAGTTTTTTCTCAATCGATTTATGAAATAGAATAGAGGTATGCTATTGTTGCCTTTATTACTGCAGATAATACATTATATTTCATTTAAAACAAACACGAAACATGTTGGCACTTAGCGTATTTAACACATTCCCAAACTTACTTATTATTCAAACGAAATGTCAATAGGTATATGGGCAATCTATTTTTTTTATTGTGTTATAAACATAAGTATGGATTTACACTTTAGTATTTTTTAGTTGACAACTTAAAAGTAACCTGATAATACTTTATCAATTCAGCATCATTCAACATATTGTTCAGGCTGCAGTTTCACTAGTTATGTGGTGCGTCTGAGCTGTCAGAAATAATGTTAATATGTTAAACATCAGACAAGATAATCCAAGAAGCTTGTATTCAATAACTTGCAAATGTAAACATACATGTATATATAATGAAAGATGTTGGATACGCGTCAATGAAACAGCAACAAAACAACACAAAAATGAAAAGAATTCTGAATATATCCATGATGTTTACGTACACCATTTGTATTACTTATAATGGAATTTAAGTTAATAGACTTAAATTCAGTTATCGCCGGGGCCACTCACGGATTGTGTTTCATGTTTTAGATTTACGTTATATTCTGTGACGTCATTTAGTTCTTTTTAGAATTTCATCGCAGCAAGCAAGCTGTTTAAATTTTGTAAGCGGTAAACTTGAAAACCCGCCCTCCCACTCCTTTTTATTGAGCAAGATACTGCTCTTTTGTATTTATTTTTCAGGTTTGTGTCGGTGATAGTGGTGATACATATTGGACTGATGATGTTAACTCGTTTGCTGTTGAGAAAAGTGACTTTTATTTGAACTTTGAGCATCATAAATATATTCCCGTAAATGGCAGAATTCGCTGCATAGAATCTTAATGGTAACTATGAAATTTTAGGTTTTTGGATACAGACTACACTTGTGTATCCCACGGTGTTTTCTAAATTTAAAGCACCAGTGTATCCCACGGTGCATCTTTACATTTTCATATATCTATCTTCACATATATCTATCTTCATATATATATCTATCTATCTACCTGGTTGCCATATTATCTTCGGGTAACCGACCATAGATCTATCTACATATACATGGTCTATGGTCTATCTATCTACATGTATATATATATATATTATATATTATATGAATCTATCATATTATGAATAAAAGCTGTGGCCAGATATCGCCAAACCATATATGTATTTTGTTTTTGTGGCACCATCTGAGATAATCAATTTTACAATTAGTTTCAACAAAAATCCGTTATTTTTGGTTATTTAGTCATATGAAATAGAAGATGTGGTATGATTGCCAATGAGACAACTATCCACAAAAGACCAAAATGACACAGACATTAACAACTATGGGTCACCGTACGGCCTTCAACAATGAGCAAAGCCCATACCGCATAGTCAGCTATAATAGGCCCCGATAAGACAATGTAAAACAATTCAAACGAAAAAACTTATTTATGTAAAGAAATGAACGAAAAACAAATATGTAACATATAAACAAACGACAACCACTGAATTACAGGTTCCTGACTTGGGACAGGCACAAACATAAATAATGTGGCGGGGTTAAACATGTTAGCGGGATCCCAACCTTCCCCCTAACCTGGGACAGTGGTATAACAGTACAACATAAGAACGAACTATAAAAATCAGTTGAAAAAGGCTTAACTCATCAGATGGACAAAAATACAAGTGGACGTGCTTGTTCAATTAAGCAGCATTTCATTGTTCTCTACTGTCTCTCGTGCATGCCATCTGCTAAAATTACAATGAAATTGGAAACAGTCAACAGGAAGATACAACATTTTACACCGACTCATTATCACGAACTTTTCTAACGAGGAATACTGCTTTCTCAAAAGTTGCTAAGACAGGGTTATGAATCAAACAAATTAAGGTAATCACTCAAGAAATTTTACGGTCGCCATCATGAGCTAATTTGCCATTATGACAAAAGTGTGTCAGAAATCATATCTGATATTCTTTCTCAGTCATAATGACCTTCCATCATTACCGAACTGAACAACGAAATAACAAGACGGGTGTCGTTTACGGTGCAGGAAAAGCTTACCCTTCCGGAGCACCTGATTTCACTCCCGGTGTTTTAATGGAGTTCGTGTTGTTTCTTATTTATTATTTGTGACTGTTGGTGTAAATGTCTTTTTGTTTTTTGAGTCTTGATTTACTCCTTGGTTTTGATTGTTATTGTCTTTCTGATGACCAGTCCTTCTTCTTGCACCTTATGTATTATATGTTCCAGACCATATGAGTATTTGGACCGTATGCGTACTTTTTCAAAATACGCATACGGTCGGACTGTACGCGTACGGTCTGCTTGGTTTTAAGAAGTTGTCAATTTTATTAGATACAAATATATATTACAGATCAGCATAACTGAAATGTTAGATTAAAACAAAAAGTTCAATAGCAATTGAAATAAAAACTTAAAATTATAACTATTAAAAAAGTCACGTTTATCTTATCTGTTAATCTCCTGTATTAAGCATGTCAGTAGTCGTGAGATTGAGTTATGCTCGCTGAAATTAAAGTTATTGGAAGTTAACACAATGTGGGAAGAAAAGTTTTAAGAATATGTAGGAACTTTACTAAAACATGCAAATGAAGGAATATGCATGAAAATACATGTCAATGTGAACAATCTTATGCTTCATGTTGACGAGAGTGACAAAAAAATTAACGATTATTTTTAATTGACTACATGTTCGCATATTCATTTGATTCATGTAATTGCAACAATATCTATTTAAGATTTTAATAAGTTCGTGTCTAATATCAAACCACATGGTAAAAAAAAGTGTATGGTCGAGCTAGTACTAGACCGTACGAGTATACTCATACGTTTCGACCTTGTTTATTAAAAGAACGCAACCAAAATAGAAATAAAATAGTAATACCAGTGCATGGCAAGAACCAAATTTAAGTGAAAACAAACAAGGGCAATAAATGGTAAAAATATTTTTTTATTAAAGCTAAAAAATCAATTTGAACACTAAGGCATACATATCTGTAAGGCAAGCATGACTTGTGTACTGTTACTCTATATACATCTATAGTCATATTAGGTCACACCGGCAGTAAGTATAATTCAGGAACGACACTAGAAAGGTCTTCGTACTAATTTCCAAACTTCATTTTAAACTAATTGAAACAGAATTAATTTAATATATACAATTTCTAAAATCGTTTTACTCTATAGAATGTTATGTTACTTGTCCAAACAAAACATTATGGACGCTACGATGGCAACAATAGCAGCAATAATCACAAAGGCAAAGGCAAAATGTAGATTATCAGTTTCACCTGTTGGTGCTTCTCCTCCATATATGCATACTCCAATCAGAATGAATGCCGCTGAAATCAGTAAACAACTGTTACATTTCATAATGCAATAACTACATTTTATATGAATATTCAATTATAATACTTTATTTTAATTGGCTAGCAGTAATCTCCCGTCCTTTTGAAACGTCCGTTCCAAAATGAAATGTTACATGATGTCACGAGCTTCCACAATAGAACGCACAGGTAAAAGACAGATATAATTGTCTGATGCTACCAAAATATGTAAAAAGGTTTCTTTTTAATAGGGTATTAAAAGCGTTGACCGTGCGCATATTTTTAGAATGAAGCGCTGAATGAAGCATTTCTCCGCTTCATACAAAATGTAGTTCGGTTAACGTTAGCCTTTAACACCGCAAAAAAAGTTAGAATGATCTTGTGCAATGCCAAGGTACGAGTACACATGCATGGCCATCGACATACTGTAGAGCCATAAATATGCTTATGTATAGAACAATAATATTTAGTTTACTTTTGTATTTACTGATGACAAAATCGATAATAATACCAATAATAACAATATTCATAGATCTAATTACAGTGTTGAACTGGTAACCTTTTAGAAAAGTTTATTTAAATGATTGATTAATTTATCAGGATCGTTTCTAAGTTTCCTGGCACTGAATCAACATTTTCGTAAGAATGAGGATGTGTTATCCTGCTTGAATTAAGTACAGCCAAACTTAAAGCCCAAATCTTTATATCTATGGATGAATTTAGAACATGTTTAAATGATTTCATTTTATGGCAACGAAATACCTAATAATAACTTAATAATTTACCAGTAATACATAGATTATGTTCGTTAAATCCAAAACGACACAACAGACACGGAATAGCGAACGAGTTGTGGTATATAAACACCGTAAGATGATGCCAAAGGAACATCGCCATCCAAAAATGAAAAAAAACTAACAATAGGGATCGAAAAATCGTCCTTTTTGTGGTATATTTAGTGTGGAGTTCCCATTGTAAAACAGTAATATCTAAATCTAGGAAGGGACAATCATCTATACTATTAAACTAGAAGACCGCATTTTGTGTATCGCTTCTCTTCCTTCCACAATAAATCAATCATCATGCCTCTGTGTCCTATAGGTAACATGCATAGTCGCATTTGTCATCCATTCTTATGATTATTCAGATTGAGTTATTTTGGTAGAAAAACGACAAAAAAGGAGTCCAGATATGATTCCGTCGTCGGACTGACTTTTAGTCATAGATAAGACTTCCGGTTTGAAAGATGCACAAATACAACCAATCGTATGATAGATAACAAAAATGAAAAATAAATAAGCCAATCAGAGCGTTCTCCATATCATGGTGCTAGGTCGCAAGAACCACAACTAGTATACCTCCTTAAAGAGGACAATTAGTTTTCGCGTTATCTACATGTAAACTACGATTATACGACTTCAATATATAGTGAGAGACTCTCTGTATTCTGTCTACTGTTTTCTTTGAAATGTTTACTTTTAAGGGGTCATACCAGTTGCATATATATTAAAATAAGAAAAAACATATGGAAACAAGAATGTGTCCATAGTACACAGATGCCACATCGGCACTATATTTACTAAGTTTCGAGTTGATTGGACTTAAACTTCATCAAAAACTACCTCGACCAAAAACTTTAATCTGAAGCGGGGCAGACGGGTGGACGAACGAACGAACGAACGCACAGATGCACAGACTAGAAAGCATAATGCCGATAAATGTGGCATAAAAAATATTGAAAGTGAAAGTAGTGATTTGGCAAAAATGAAAGTAGAGTAGAGATTAGAGGGAGGCAGGACCTTTTCGGGACGTCGGGATCGGGTGTTTTTAAGCTCGGGATTTGGGGATTGATCCTTACGGAATCCGGGAATATATTTTTCGATTTCGGGATATAAATTTCTTTAAATTCTGCATCTCGGGATTTCATGTTTTTAAGCCCGGGATTTCGGGATCAGGACCACCCCATTAAATTACCCTTAGTCGGTCTTGGTCATTTATACAAGATTCATATCCTACCATTGGCATGTTAGTAAGGCTCTTAAAAGAAAAAGCACGGATGGATTGTCCTAGAAGTATATTTTATTAGACTATGAATGGTCTATATATAAGCAGTTACATTTATTTCATGTTTGAAGCGGTGCAAATTTTTAATTTTGACTTTTACCAAAAGATGCAAAAAAAATCGTCCTACAACAGTTCCCCGCGATTTCGCAGGTGTGTTCTAGTAACCGTTTAAACTAGTATTTTATTTGTTTAAAGTTTAGTTTCATTGGGTAAATTTCGGCAGTACATATTGAAAATTCTTGATTATTTAATGAAAAAAATATCATCATTATAACGTTTTAGTGTTGTTGAATTTATCAATTAAATGCAATTTAGACGGATCTAACATTGGTCATAAACTGTGATTCATAACACATTCTAAAGTCTATCAAGTACTATTCAAAGACCTCTTCCGTATCTTGAACATGCTGCTGTGATGTTGTCCAAATTAAGTTCGACATTCTCATTTTTATTTCAAAGAACTCAAAATACTGCAAAATGTATTTTATTTTGTTTATTGTTTTACTTAGATAAGGCTATTAGGGTTTTTTTCATTTGAATTTGTTATATATTTGTCATTTTCGGGCCCTTGCTTTGCGAGTCTCGGTGGAAATCATACCACACCTGATTTTTTTTTATTATTTATACAGACAAACATAGTTTCATGTATTGCACATTGTTTCATTATATTACCTGCTGCAGCTAAGCATCCAACAGCTACCCATTTTAGAATTGGTTTATCTTTTAAGACGAATAGTTTCAATATAACAACAACAAGTGCAGCAATTAGACATAAGAAACCAAGGGTCTCCATGGCTTGAACAGCTTCTCGCCATGCTGAAAATATATAATAATATTATTGTAAGCATCAATGGTCAAATGAACCATCTACAGACTTTAAATAGAGAAAGTTGGGCTAAAAATTACCATTGCATATCCATTAAACATAGAAAACATTAGTCCGAGATTGCTATGATGGCCATCTGGGGTTGCCCAGATATTCCGATACCCATTAGTCCGACTCTCCATTGGTTCAACACCCAAATAGTCCGACAAGATTCAAAACTGTCGTAATAGAAAGCCTATTCCATGAGGGTGTGGTGGGGGTTTACAGAAAACAGAATAATGGGCAAAAATATAAAGAATAAAGAAAAATTGACCAAAAGAAAGACAGAGAATAATGAAATTCTTAAATATAAAAAGTAGAAAATATTTGTCAAAAAAATATTCAAAAAAAATTAAAATGGGTTTATTTCTATTAAAAAAGTACCATAACCATATGCATATAATGAAATCGAAAACCTTGCAAGTTTTGGTGAACTAATAAAAGATGTGTTCTATATAGGAACACATTCTACTTAAAAAAGAAATGGCATCAGCAGTGCAATCTTTCGCCATTAATAATATAAATTTGAGTTATAGGGTCTCGGATACAGTCAGAACTGTTAAAAGTGTCATTTTCCAATAAAGAAGGACTATTGTTCTTACATTATTATTTCAATTCATCTATGCATTAAACGAACTTAAAGATCGAAAACTTGAACAAAAACTTAGAGCTTAATTGATATTACACTCGAAAATTGGCGAGTTTATACAGTTTATAACATCGGTAGTTGAAATTGTCCAATCGGTGATAATTGTCTATACAAAAAAGACTTTAGAAGGTTGAAACCTCGATACAAGTAGATAAAATGTGCTATCAAAATGAACTTAAACTGAATAGTCATGAAAGATTTGCCACTGCACATTAGACAAACAAATAACCATGTCCATGTGATGTTTACATAAGCGATAATTTTGTAATTTCATATTCATAAAACAACAAACTTTTTTATTTTGTCTAGTTAATATCATTTGTGTTCTTTGTTGCATCTTTAAAGTACAGCTAATCGGTTGTCTTTTGAACAACACAAGCAAACATGCAACATGAAAATAACTCTGGCAATCAACACCACTTCTCTTGACATTGACACTGTCACAGGAATGTACAGGTCTGTTTTCATTATTTCTATTTACCAGCACACGTTTTGCTGTTTGCTCGTATACTCAAACAGATCCCTTACGCGGAGAACGCGCCAAACTGTACAAATGTCTATTTGGTTTACCACTGTCTTGGGAGTTCAATGTATTAACTTTAAGATTGTTGCTTATAGACAAACTAAATTGTACACTAATTTAAGCATATCACATACAATGATCGTTTAGGCAGTAAAGCTTCCTTTGAACCTTTATTAAACTTTCTTATTTCTCTGCTTTGGGTGGGATACAAAGCTGCGTATCGTCATGTTAGTTCTTCGACAAAAGTTTAAAAAATATATTATATTTAGTTTGACAAAATGTTCGCTTCTCCGCGTCTCAATCATCACGACTGGTAATCTACACACGCAGAACAATCGGTTCTGAAATGAAAACCGTGAGAGGATTTTTCGGTTATGCTTGAGGGGAGTAATATTTATTCAAAATGCAAGAGGGGATAGAAATATGGCCACGTTGGTTTCTTCCAACTGGCAGTAAACTTTTGCCAAAATTAGAGTACGTTTGAATGTGCGGGGTGTATAATTTTCCACAAAGGTATCAGTAGTACGTTATATCCGATGCCTCTTGTAGAGAGAGTGCCACGCACTCAACAACTCTTGAAGGGGCCGTCGGTGGAGTTTTTGTCTAGTCCTATTGTAATGCAAATATGTGTCTTTATCCAATTTACTTTCATATAGTCCTATGGCAGTCAAAGTTTGATTGAACTTTTTCATCCCGGATGGCATCTATTACAGGACTTACCTATATTGTATGTACTGTTAAATTGTTCCCGTATGGAACAAGTATGCTATATTTGCCACTGAATCGGCATTAAGAAAACTTATAAAATTTAATAATGTTGTAAGTATTTCATCAATATATTATTAGTATTTCGCAGTAGGATTATATTAGTTATAACAAATAGGATAATCCTCTTAAAATAAAGATTTTTTATTTAGAATATTGTTCCGTGTCGATCTATTGGGATGTCGGACCAATGGGGTTTCGGGACTATCGGGGTGTCTAACTAATAGGGCGTTGGACTAACGGGGCTTAAGATAACTAAGTCCTGGAAAATCCTTTAAAAAGGCCATCGGTCGTCAGAGTACTCTCGTACTAAGAAAAACTTTACATGTTTAGACTCCACTGTTACTAGACTGATGTCTATTTTTATTGGTTAAAAGTTAATTGTGCCTTATCTGTAATCTGTAATCAATAAATCACAGTTCTAAGCACAATCTTTCCATAGAAATTGTAGAGGTCATATGATATTAAAGTGGGTGTATCTATAATAATTATTTGTTCGTGTATAAAATTGAAGAATTTCAAAAAATTTATGAAATTGGTTGTGGCAGTGTATTTCTCGGTCACATAGTAATTTTAACACTTGACGTTTAAAGAACATTCAACTTTGAGTAATTCATATCTTCAAAGTACGCAATCATATATTCATGCATAATTTGAAAAACGTAAATTAAAACAAAATTAGATTCGATTACCACGACCCTGGCCATTAGTAAATTTCCAAAAAATATATGACTTCCGTGAATTATTTCTTAATTCGTGTATCTATTTCGTCCTGAGAAAAATTACACCAATCCAATTATTTTTTGTTGCAGTGGCATGAGATTGAATCATCGTTAGCTGAAGTTTGTTTCAACAGAGAAATATAGATTCTTACACTGCAACAAGTGTATTACGATATTTCTCCACTCGAGACAGTTAAATTTTATTATTTAAAGCGCGAGGCTTGCCGAGCCCTTTAAATAATAAAATTTAACTGTCGAGAGTGGAGAAATATCGTAATACACGAGTTATAGTGTCGGAATCTGTTTCTCTAATGCTTTTTATCGTTCTTTTTCAAAGATTTTCAGAAAATTGTGCTCTTTATATGCGACGTCATCAGGCAAGGTCGCCTTTTTTCATGACGTCACAATAGGAAAATTGAGAAGAAAACAAAACATTTTGACGTCATAATCAAATTTCGACTAATCATTTGCCGAGAACAGATTTTTCACTAGTGAGGAGAAATATTTTTCTCACACCGGTCAGGAAATGTGAAAATAGCACAAAAATTAGAGAAAAGATATTTATAGATTGACGTTAGTGATCTCAACGTGATTGGCTTTCTCGCTTGAGCCGGTGCGCCGAAAGCGAGAAAAGCAATCGAGTTGAGATGATCAATGATAATCTGTTTATCGTTTTCTTTTCGAGAAGTTAACATCCTGCGTTAAACGGTAGACAAATGGTCCGACCATATTCTTAGTTATAAGCCTCTTCAATTCAGACAGGCTATGAGAGAACAGATGCCGTCAAATATCTGTCATTAACGCAAAATTTATGACTGCACAAATCACTTGAGATATGGATGGAACAGCATTTAAACTTACCGACTTCGTTCATACAAATAAATACATTGCGGAGTTAATACATTTTTAGTACTCAACTCTGCCCTTACTTATCTCAAAAGGACTGAGAAAAATGCATTACTTACATTATGTTGAGAACATAATCATACGAATAATAAAAAAACTACATGTTTTCCTTGTTCTGCTTATCTCCTGAACGAAATTACCTATCTCATCATAAAATTCGAAATTAAATATCTACGAGAAATAAAGCCATAACAATAAATAATGAATTGGTAGCTATAGGTTGCTATATTTTGTACTCAGCTATGCGAGATTTATGTCCATATTTAAATGTATTGAATGCATGTAAACTTTGAATGGTTTTTTTAAGTGTTGAAGACCGTACGGTGACTTATAGTAAGTTGCTTACTTCACGTCATTTGGGTTTTGGGTGAAGAATTGTCTCATGTATAAACATACCGCATATAATTTTTGTTTTGATGATAATCAGGCTAATAATAAATCTACTTTTGGTTTTAATTATATAAGAAATCCTTACGGTAACAAAGTAGTGTGTACTTTAGAAGTGTTTGCATTTACTTATTATGGAATACATAAATAAGGATCCGAAATTCTAAGAAAGATTGAAAATATCCTGAGAATATAAAAGTTAAGTGTGACGGTGCAAACAATAATTTATACTGCAACACGTTGTGTTTATTTCCTAAATATATTAACACAGCTATATTTTGTGCAATGTCAATTTCATCATGGAACACTTTCTCCACAATAAGGGGTTCATGAAGGGAGCAACCATTTAACTTGTCTTCAAGAAGAGGGGGGGGGTCAGAATTTATTTAGCAACAAATTTATTTAACATTATAAGGTATAGGGTATGGGGAATTAGCATTCAGAATAACTTTTTAGTCATAATTATGCTTGACTTCAAGGTAAATAGTCGTTCCCTAGGGGATGAAAATAGGCTTGACACTTGTGTTACGATTTAAAAGCTATGAATAAATTAATTAAAGTTGCAGTATAAAAACAATATTAGGTCAATGTCATAAAAATATTACCTTTTTGGTATTCGACACAAAACTCGGTTAAACCTCGTCCTTCCCAAGTTTCTCAAACTAATACAAAAAAAAATTGTATGTTTCTGACATTGACCTAATATTGTATATTTGGATCTTTTACAAAAAAACAACCTTCTTGTTACCGAGACTGCGTCACACAATAAAACTCTTTTCGGAAACGTAGTACCTATTTTAGCTAAACCCATTTTTTTTTACTTGTTTGCCGTTTCAAGAACAAAAGAAAAAAATAATTTATCTTGTATTTGGTCGCCGTATCGTGGTTTTAAGACTAGTTTCCTTGGTTAAATACGCGACACTTCACTTTTTTGTTTAAGTTCTGGCAACTCATTGATGAAACGGAATATGATTCGCCTTACAAATGGAAACTTTGATAAAGCTTTAAAGCCCCAGTCCCACTAGACCACGATCGCACCACGCTCACCGATCTAAATTAAATTTAGATCGTGGCGAGGTCGCGGTATGAGCGGCAAGAAAATCTAAATTTTCTTTGTTTTCACGATGCTACTACGTCCTCATTACGCTTCTACAACGATCCCGCTACGAGTATAACACGTTCTCACCGCGCTTATTCTGCGACCTTACTACGCTTACCAACATCTTTCTACGCTCATCACGTTCACACTACGACCATACCACGAGTTATCCGATTGCAACACGATCTTACCACGCTTCTAATGCGATAATAGCACGTTCTTACCACGATTACACTACGTTCAAACCGCGATCTTACTACGCTCTCACCAATAACGTCAACATCGTGTTCCATATCAATACAATATCATTCCTTCAGTTCTATTTCTAATCAATACGTAGATTCCTCGAAAAAAATACAATCAAGTCACCAAAATCTACTAGAACAGGTGGGCGTGGTTTTAGGGTTGACGTAGAGGCAGATGGAGCTCTGATAGTAACGAATCTTGATCAAGTAGAGATGTCGGACCGACCAATCCGACCTAAATTACTAGTACAACCTATTGCCGGTCCATAAAGATGAAATGACGATATTTTAGTGAACGATCATAGCATATGAAACAGATGTGTCAATAGAGATAGGAAGATGTGGTATGAGACAACTCTCAATCTAAGTAACAATTTTTAAAAGTAACAATTATAGGCCAAGATACGGCCTTCAACATGGAGCCTTGGCTTACACCGAACAACAAGACATAAAAGGCCCCAAAAATTACTAGTGTAAAACCATTCAAACGGGGAAACTAACGGTCTAATCTATATGAAAACAAGAAGCAAGGTTGAGCCGTTAGAGACAATGGACAAGAAGTCCCAATTACATACAGACAAACAAAACCTGGAGAGAATTAATGTATTTTATGGGAAAATGAAAATGAGAATAATGGTCGTAGTATGAACGTAGTCAGGTCGTGAGAAGAGCTAGATGAGGACGGCAAGGGCGTGCTAGAATCGTACTATGGTCGTGAACAGTGTGGTATAGTCGTAGTGGAAGCGTAGTTTGGTCGCGGTGAGAACGTGATGATCGTAGTGAGTTATAGTATAACTAATCGCCGTATTTGAATATCAAAAATAAGACAACGCGTAACCGAACGACGCATGGATTAAACGAGTGCGCAGCACGAGTTTAATCCATAGCGGCGTTCGGTCACAAGTTGTCTTATTTTTGATATTCAAACACGGCGATTAGTTATTCTTTTTATTACATTGGCAAATGGCTTTTTTTTATGAAATTAATGTGGAAAATGTAAGGAACTATATCTTTTTCCTACGCATTGACAATTTGTTTTGATCCGACGTTATCGACGTCTTGACAACGCCAATTGTTGTATGACGTCAGAGAGTGAAATAACTCCGTTTATTTCACATGTGAAATTATCGGTTTTTATCTAACTGGGAAATCAATGTAATTCATTGCAACCAATGTAATAAGTCGTAATAACGTCGCAATGAGATCGCAGTTTCTCCGAATAGAATCACGCTTTCGCTACGCTCTCACTACGATGGTACAGCGACCTTTGCGATCTTACTACGATCTTATGCGGGGTTCACACATTGCCGATTATTGCTCCCGTTTGAGATCAGACAGCGATACGACACGAAAAGTGAAAAAGTCGGATTAGTATCCTCAATTATCTGGAATGTCCTATTATTGTCTGAACGCAGTCGTTTTAGTTCGTAACAGATTCCTAATGGTCGGGAAGGGTCCGAATAGTTCGGCAAAGCACCCCGACAGTTAGGTGCGTCCCGTAACATTCGGGGAAACTCAGCCGATTTTTTCTAGTCGGATTACAATCGTGCCTATGTCGTGACAGATTCTGCTGTATCGGATCGAATTCCTAACAATGTTCTGTGTATTCGGGACGGTGTCCTGTGGATCGGGAATGATCTGGAGAAGTCCCGACAATAGCAGAATACAATACGACTGAGACCAGACAAAGCCGTTTGCAATGCGATAGAGCGGACCGTGATAGGATTACGTTCCGACAGTACCTGATCATCCCGATTATGCCGACAGTTTTCGAACGGATAACTTCCGTCAGCGTCGGTTCACTGTCTTGTCACTATCTGATCTCTGTCGGATTACATTCGGTAGAATCGGGACGCAGTCGTGACAGACTCGGTAGAATTTTACCTGGCGAAAGATACAAATCGAATTTCCATCCACGATTCACAGGATCTTGATCAGACTTTTGACAAATTTTAATCGGGAATGGTCCTGTCAAGGACGGCAGTAAAAATCGTGAATGTGTGACCCCAGCTTAAGTGCGCTCTCATTACGCTTCTACTACGACCTGATTTGGCCACGATCGCACCACGATTGTTTTTAACATGTTCAAAGTTGGGCAACGCTCATCACGATCTTGAAGACCTCACCACGACCATGATACGACCTTACTGCGATCTACACGATCGTACTACGATCATCAAAATTTGCATTTTTTTCACAGATCGTAGTGCGATCGTGACCTAGTGGGACTGGGGTATAATTACGCAATCAAATCACCCTGTGGATATGAATATATATATTTACAGGGTTAATAGTTTTACAACACGACAAGGTCCGTGTAACACTTATCAATTCAAAGTTTTAAAACGTTTTGAAATTTTAGATTTTTGGAATTTTGATCAAAGTTTTAAAATATCAAAATTTCAAATTGCGTAAAAGTTTTGAAATTTAGAAAGTTTAACCAAATAATTAAAATATCAAAATTCTAAATATCGTTTTTAAATTTGATAGTTTAAAAATTTGATCAAACTTTTAAAATACTAAACCTAACGTGCAACTTTGATTATTTCACTTTTTGAAAGTTTGATATTTTAAATTTTTGATTAAAATATCAAAAATAGAAAAGGGGCGAAAAGAGGGAAACATATACACACGGCACCTATTTAAACCGGCATCAAAAAGGCCAGAGGCTCCTGAATTGGGACAGATGCAGGCCCACAAATGCACATGTTTCGTGAGATCACACCCCCCCCCCCCCTCTACCTCTAGAAAATGTAGAATGAACTAACATTCACACAGTTAATTAAACACACTTTAAAAGAAATCCAAGTCCTATGTCAGAATAGGAAACATAAGAAAGTAATCAAAATGACAATGTTAATAAATTAACAAATGACTGCCATATATATATAAAGCCAGCTCCAGACCTCAATTAAACTAATTGAAAGATAATGTCTTCATCAAATGAATAACAAACACAAATCCTCCCTGGTGTATTTATTGTTATCATTCATGAAATATTTGTCACTGACAACCAAAAATCGATAATTCAAAATAGGTTCTTTACATACAAATTTCAAAGAAACTCAGGATTCAGCTGGCTCGGGCAAAGTCTCCCTTATAGATGTATTTTGGTATGTTTAATAGATAAAGGAAGATGTGGTATGCGTGCCAATGAGACACTTGACATCCAAATAACAATTTATATAAGTAAACCATTATAGGTTAAGGTAAGGCCTTCAACACGGAGCGTTGGCTCACACCGAACAGCAAGCTATAAAGTGCCCCAAAAATTACTGGTGTTAATCATTCAAACGGGAAAACCAAAGGTCTTATCTATATCAAAACGAGAAACACGTATGAACTACATCAACAGAAGACAACCATTGTACATCAGATTAACTTCATTTTAGCGAAACACCTCTTCAATTGATTCGGTTCTTATATATACTTCACTTTCAAATATTCAGTTTTCAGTGTTCTGTAGGTGAATGCTTTACTTGAAATTCAGCATTTTACAATGTACTGGTTTTTCCAGAGCAACATTGGTGTATGGCCAAAAATGGAAAAATCCATCATGCAGCTGACAGCGTGGCACTCTCTTTACACGTCCCATTCTGATTGGACGTACCTGTGTTCTTTTACTTTGATTAAAGTTGATTATCGTTCGATAACTTAAAAATGCATAAATAACAAATACGGAAAAATGATATCTCTTGATACCAAAAAAAAAAAACCTTTTGCTTTTATGTGCTATTTAAAAACAGAGATTGATTTAGAGCCCCCAATGGAGCTACGTATATGATAAATGCATATACTTTTTACAAGCATCAGTCCAAACGTTATCTAAGGGAGCGCCCATTTAGCTCCAAAAGTTGTTTTATTGAAGTAAAAAAATCGCGCTAAGCTCTTAAAATTTAATTTATGAAGTTTTTTTTATCGCTATTGATCAAATTATTTGGTTCAAAATTTAACACTTTAAGGTATGGGGGGAATCTGGATTCAGATGATATTTGTTTTGTCCTCTGCTTGCACAGATTTTTCCCCTATCAAACTGGGGTTCAAAATATTTTTATGTACCATTATTGAAGCCCCTCGTGAAGGTATCCAAGTAAAATAAAATTAAAAAAAAAAGTGTCACCTTAGTGACAATATTTATATATCAGATTCCCAAATAAGATTACCATTTATCGCTAATATAAAATATTCAAAATATTTTTTTTAATTTTCAAAATGCCGACGCCTACAAGTGGATAGATGGGGGCATAATGTACAGCGGCAACTTTTACATTAATATGAAGCCTGGAAATAATGTGTATGGCATACGTTTATGATAAATATGATGAATGTGTTCAGCTTTTACAAAACCAGAACGATAAGTTGTATGTTAACGTTTCTTATTTTTTTTAAATTTTTTTACCTTTTTAATTTAATTTGGTTTTATTGGCTTTTTTTAAACTTAATTTGATTCGAGTGTCTTTGATTAGTCTTTTGTAGACGAAACGCGCGTCAGGCGCAAATAAAAAATTTACACCCGGGCAACTATCTATGAAGAGTTTATGTAGAAACCTTATAAAAACTTCCTGACTCCAGGCTACCGATAATTGATTTTACTCTTAATTTCGGCGTAATAAGATAGCGAAAACCTCCCACATTCCAGATACCACAACGTTCATTGGGACACCATGAATTCAGATTTCCTACCGTACAAATACTTAGAACTGAAATTATTGATACAAGGCAATATACGATCGTCATGCAAACGATAAAAAAATGAAAACAAAACGTTAAAAGTTACGACCGAAGCGCTTTTCTGGATCAGGAACGCTCAAAGCTGAATATCTAAGGCCAACGATTTATAGCTGACTATGCGGTATGGGATTTGTTCATTGTTGAAGGCCGTACGGTGACCTATAGTTGTTAATGTCTGTGTCATGTTGGCCTTTTGTGGATAGTTGTTTCATTGGCAATCATACCACATCTTCTTTTTTATAATTAATAAAGAAAGGAAATTGTTGCTGATTAAAACGTTAAAGATGATCATTAAAGATTTATTCATCTACCGACATGATTGCAGAAAGTAAGAAATAGTAGAGAAAAAAAGAAAAAGTTGAAATCAAATAAGATAATACAACGTGTATTGAACCACTTTATTGCTTAAAGTCCAGCAGAAAACACATATATACTCAGCCTAACCATACTATTTGACCTACTGCGAGTTAATCAGTTTTTACTGTTACTCCTAAAATATGGGTGCTGGGTAAATCATCATGTAAAATGGTCATTATCAGAGCCGTGTGTCTTGGTTCAAAATGAATTCTCTTCTTTTGAGAAATATTTATTTTGTCATCCTATTTTTCACCTCATAGAACTGTCCGTACCTGTGGTTTTATTCTATACATTAACTTTTATGTATCAGCATGTTTTCATTTCATTCTGTTTCGTTTCGTTTCACTTTTATTTCGTTTCCCAGTTTACAGGTACCCTTCTTTTTGCCCCTTTTCTATTTTTGATATTTTAATCAAAAGTTTAAAAAACCAAACATTCAAAAAGTGAAAAAATCAAAATTGCACGTTAGGTTTAGTATTTTAAAAGTTTGATCAAATTTCTAAACTATCAAATTTAAAAACGATATTTAGAATTTTAATATTTTAATAATTTGGTTAAATTTTCAAAATTTCAAAACTTTTACACAATTTGAAATTTTGATATTTTAAAACTTTGATCAAAATTCCAAAAATCTAAAATTTCAAAACTTTTTAAAAATTTGAATTGATAAGTGTTACACGGACCCGACAACTTTATAAAATTTACATATAAAGTGGCTTTCAAAAGGTGATTTACATAAATAAAAGAGGTATAATATCAGACCACTCTTTTGATATGAAGATATATTAACTTAGTTTCAATTTATCAACATCAAAGCTATATTTTGACTTTATAATGGTGGTATAAATATGATAAAGGTTTTTGCATAAGGGAGATATATAATATCCAATCTAAACTTATTCTAAAAAATTCATGGCAACAAGTTTTTATCACACACTTTTCGTATTTGCATGCCAGTACCGAAAACTGGCTATTTAACTGAGCGTCTGATATACTTAAGGACTTCCAGTCAATCAGCTGAGGTCTCTCAAAAGTGTCCTATAATATGTTAAGATTGTTCAAATGTAGAAACTTTACAGACAAATATATACATACATGCAAGAGTGTTACTTAGCCGCATATTGATATAAAGTTGCAAATTGTACATGACCTTGTAAAAATATTTCTTGGAACATATAGAATTAATTAGCTTAATCTATTTTAAAATTCTTATTCATGTATTATATCTTAATATTTAAAGACAAATTCAATACTCAAATCCTGAGAAAATCTATTAAAAAAAACAGTTTTAAGCCCTCATTAAGCATTCATTATTGAGTTGCATGTTCTTATTTTGGACATTATTCAAGTGCATTACATCAGTGATTCTTTGAGATTGGCAGTATTTTAAATGGTTCTTTTTTGGAATTTATTTTCAAAAGTACATGTGCGATCAAATTGCAAGATCAATACACATGATTGAATATCCTAGGAAATTCATTGTATGTCAACCTTTAGCTGATTGTTGCGTTTCAATGAACATACATTTACGATGACTTATCGCTAGGCGACGGTTAATCGGTTTGTCGATAATTTGTAGTACCCATGAACTTATATTATAAAAAATTTTCTGTTACAGTGCAAAAAAAGTAAATCTATTTAAATTGTGTTTTTATATCATCAGGTAAAAATTAATTGCGTATAACCGTTCACCTTGACATTTCTTTAGATACATTGTATCTGTAGCGAGGATTAACTCTTTTTGAAAACTGACGCCACTGACGGTCATAATTGGTTTTGTATTGTAACCACTGTTAAATCAGATATATGTTTTATTTATGAGATATTTTTTTCAATAATAGTGCATGCAAAACATTAAATATGTCGAGTTCATCTTCAAATAAAAACAATGCTACATCAGCATTTTGAATTGTCTTCGTGTTAACAAGGTTTTGTATCTTGTAAGACAAATCCTGGATGTTAATATGATTTGGTGAAATGTATAGCATTTTGGTCAACTCTTTAGATCTGTTTATTTTGAAATTCGATGTAATCTCTAGCGGGTTGAATCTTCGAAACCAAGCAATTATTTTCATTTGCGCCAATTAAAATATCTAATGTTGATACAAACTTCAATGTGACATCTAACGGATTTTATAGTTAACATTAAATCTTGTGGAAATCACAATTTCTGTCATTTTCAGTTTAAAACAACAAAACACCAACAAAAAGAATGCAGACGTTCACAAAAAGAGTAAAATCACAAAAATACTGAACTCAGAGGAAAATCAAAAAAGGAAAGTCGCTAATCAAATGGCAAAATCAAAAGATAAAACACATCAAACGAATGGACAACGAATGTCATATTCCTGACTTGGTACAGGCATTTTGTAATGTAGAAAATGGTGAATTGAACCTGGTTTTATAGCTAGCTAAACCTCTCACTTGTACGACAGTCGCATTAAATTCCATTATGTTGGCAACGATGCGTGAATAAAACTAATAGACATATTAGGTAAAAATGTCAATAATAGGTGTACAGCATTCAACTTTGTGTTATAATCTTAATCACTAAAAAAACAAAAATATATGTAACAAAGATGTAATGATGATTGTAATGATCGTTGACAAGTAATTATACTAAAGGCTGATATTTGATAAATCTCTGAACCAAATTGAATCATAAAATTCTTTGTATAAAGCGTACCGAGAATTTACTCTATTTGGAAAAACCAGACACCTACGATGGTCATATTTGATTTGTTTAAACTTTAAACCAATCAGGTGATATATCTACCCTGCATTAGCTAGGTCATGGTATATAAAATAGTATTTCCAGAAAATAAGCTATTTGATTTTCAGAAATTGTAACAACAAAGAAAATATAGAGGTGTGTTGCTTAAAAAAACAAGAATACACGAAAAATAATAAGGTTAATATATTCTGTATGCGATTTATGATTTCTAAAATAACTGAAAGAACTCTCGACAGCTTTGATTAACTCATTAAATATGTTTCATGAAATGTTAGATACAATTCATGGTTTTGAAATAACTTACAATGCACATTAGATCCACATTCTAAAAGGAAAATCGGGGACGTATCTAAAATCTACATCATTTTATTTGTTTAAAAACTGTCTAATATCCAACCAGTCACTTTGCAGCTTTATATTTTATCATATTAGTTCAAACTTTAAATTTAACAATTAATATAAAATAAAGCAAACTGCTGCAATTTAACACATATCTACGAGATAACGCAAACTGAATACAAACTGTCTGATATAAAATGTTTCACGAAATTACAGTTATAAGCATAGTTATGAGGTCTGGAGCTGACATGTCAGTTAACTGCTAGTAGTCTTTTGTTATTTATGTATTATTGTCATTTTATTTATTTTCTTTTGTTACATCTTCTGACATCCCAATTTCCTTTCTCAATTTTATACATTGTAAATGATAAAAAATAAAGAGAAGCCGGTTTATTTTGCTATAGCTTTGTTGAAAAAATAATGAATGCATGGTAATAACTATTTATTTTCTTCCGTAATCTTCAATATTTATTATTTACTTACATGCTAAGTTTTTAACGTCTACAAAGTCACCACAAATGGTAGATCCTCCCGAAACACACGATTTCCAGATTCCTGCATAATATTTTACATTTCCTACTTTAACATACCACCAATAAGGAGCAGCAAAACCAATCAAATCGATCACTAACGCAACAATTGTTAAAATGAAGCCTACAAAAGTAAGCATGGGTATTCCAGCTATCTCCATCTTTTAATTAGTTGTATTAAACCGGGCAGTGTTTTTCGGTTACCTATAATTTTCCTAAATGGAAATAAAAAATTCGAAATATACTTTATACAAAGCGGATGATCCTTTGGCTTTTCCCAGAACGCAAAAGCGTTGTTAAAACAAATAAACACAACAAACAGTAGCCTAGCGACAGCTTACAAATGTCAGCCGAGCTAAAATATGTATAAATGCTTTAAGTTCAATTCCACGGACGAAGCATATAAATTTGAAGAAAAACTGACTTCACATTCGCTCAACGTGCTAAGTTCAGTTAATCAAAACTCAGTTTTATTATAAAAAATAAACCTAGCGGCAGAGTATTCAATCTATATTGGGAACGATTTTGTACTGTATGATTGACATTTTATTAAATAGATAAGATGGTGACGCGAAGCATCAAGGTAAAAACCACACCTGTATTCAAAACACTTAAATATTTTAAGACATCCCACAAATAACTGTGCAACACAGAAATATTAACTGCTTGACAGATATAGTGTGGACAGGCGTTTTCTTGTCCAATACATGAATTTATAAATTTATTCACTTTATTTAAATTTCTGAAGGTAAATTGACCCACCTATCATAAGACACTGTGAATTCTTTTATGATAAATATGTAGTATCGTCCATTATATTTTACAGAATATAATTTTACGAGATCAAACTTTTAATTTTGATATGGTATATTATGGATATTTTTCACAAACATTAGCGTATTTCGGTCTCTACCAAATATTTTGCGTTTTATGTTAATTTACATTGTATTTGACATCGAATTATTTCTGTGACACGTCAACATTGTAACGTATAAAATTCGGTGACATATGAATAGCAACATGGTGCATTCAATTTGCACATAGTAGATACATACATGCACATTTTCTATACCAAGTTTAAAAGTTCCTTTAAGATGTTTTAGATTTGAGAATTTTATAAAAAAAATGCTAATGCTGCTACTACATAAGCACCACGACGGGTGTCAAATGTGGAGCAGGATCTGCTTACCCTTCCGGAGCACATGAGTTCACCCCAAGTTTTAAGTGCGGTTCGTGTTGCTTAGTCTTTAGTTTTCTACGTTGTGTCTTGTGTACTTTTATTTGTCAGTTTGTCTTTTTATTTTTTAGCCAAGGCGTTGTCAGTTTATTGTCAATCTATGAGTTTGACTGTCCCTCTGGTATATTTCGCCCCTCTTTTGAAGCAAATTTTGTATATCGTTACGCAGTTAACATTTCGTAATGTATACTTGAAAAAAATCCATAATATACAGCTATTTTATATCGTTATGCATTCTGGTAAGGGATAATTCAATGTATCATAAAATTAAAAATGTGTCAAAGTGATAACAACCAGACCATAGAGCAAAAAAACAGTAATTCTTGACTTTTTATCATCATTCCTTTAACTTATGATAAGATTGATGTAAAATTAATGTGAAGTTTCTTACATAAAAGATCAAGTACGTAACACAACAAGTTTTTGTGTTTTAACATTGGCAAATGAATGTTAAAGTACTTTTTGTTTTGCACAAGTGTATTTAAAAAGTAGTTTAAACACACCCAAGTTATTCTGTGAAACGAAATGCGTGATATTTTAGCATTTAAACCTTATAGATCAAATATTTTCTATCATTATAAATGGATGTGGATTTTGTAAAAAATATTATGCATCGTTTTGATTTGACAAAAGTTGTGTCAGCTAATTGAAGTGGTTAAAATACAGGTTTTTCATAAAATATTCATTTTCAAATTGTTGAGTAGGGACAAAAGAATACAATCCGTCAGCAATGCTAATTTCAAAAGATGCTTTCTGTTTAAGACTAAGATTTATGAAATATCAAGTTTGGTTTACCGACCACTGCCGATATATTTAATGCGAACTTCGCGTGATAACATCACATCCATTTTGATATCTTGCAGTCCGTTGTATATCGATACAACAGTATATATAGAGACGTGCATCATCATGTATTATAAGTGTAGAGTCTATATTACCTTATAGTAGTCAAAGAGCTTCACCTCTATAAAAATGAATAGTCAAAGGGCAATCTGTGGCAATATAAGGTTTTCTTAGAGTAGTAAGTCATGTAAGTATTTCGATTGGTTGACAGATTGTTGCTTGCTTGACGGTGACAAATTTTTCATGCATGTTACTTGGAAACAAGAATGTGTCCTCAGTACACGAATGCCCCACTCGCACTATCATTTTCCATGTTCAGTGGACCGTGAAATTGGGGTAAAAACTCTAATTTGGCATTAAAATTAGAAAGATCATATCATAGGGGACATGTGTACTAAGTTTGAAGTCGATTGGACTTAAACTTCATCAAAAACTACCTTGACCAAAAACTTTAACCTGAAGCGGGACAGACGGACGGACGAACGAACGGACAGACGGACGGACGAACGAACGGACGGACGGACGGACGCACAGACCAGAAAACATAATGCCCCTCTACTATCGTAGGTGGGGCATAATAAGGCGCATTTTGTTATTTTTCAACAGTGGCCTACTGATCTTCAGAAAGTTTGTTACGAAGTTTCCTTAAAAAGTGTAGAGAGTGTAGTACTTAACCTAGTACACGGTTCACGGATAATGTTATAAGTTCTCTTATAACATGACGTGCATAACAGTTACTATGTATTATCAACATACTCCTTTCAAATCAAATACTTTAAATAAGTTATTTATTATATATAATAAATAGTGAAAAGTGTTTTTTCTTGATATTTTCAAATGTGAACTAAACACTTCAGACTGAAGTACTGTAAGCTTTGAATTTATCAACGTCAGCGGGTTGATGAATACTTTAAAGAGCTTTTAATATGTGCTAAATTTGATACACTTCAGAATTCAGAATATATAAAAGGCCCACCCTGACATCAAATTTGAATCTTATTGATGAAAAAAAAATCAAGTGTGAGTGTCAAATAAATCGGTCAGGCATATAATTAGGGCAATATACACTCCCCATCATATTTATTTTTTTTAAATTCGGCTTAATTATTTCTGAGATTTATTATCCGGCTGAATTTCATATGTCATACACACACACAAAAAAACAGGAATGAAAAAAAATACTGTATTGTAAATTCAACATATCACATCAACCAATAATCTAAACAACCTCGCTTCTTCGAGAAAATTTGCCCTTTATCATCAACTTAAATACATGGTCCACATAGTCTGCCTTGGTATAGGCACAACATTTTGTGGAATGAAACCCGTTTTACGTACATACAAACAGCACACATAAATTGGGCATGAAAATGATAAAACACATTATAAAACCTGTTTGTCTTAACTAAGTACCATTACAAAATGACCAAAATATACGTCACATCATTAATTTGTTGAGTAAAGTAAGTACTTTCATGTGCACCCATTTTCTATCTAACCACATGTCTTGAAGTAAATCACACAATACAAACCGACAGATCTGTACAGGTCCGTGTAACACTTCTTCATATTTAAAAGTTTGATCAAATTCCTAAACTATCAAATTTAAAAATGATATTTAGAATTTTGATATTTTAATTATTTGGTTAAAATTTGAAAATTTCAAAGCTTTTACACAATTTGAAATTTTGATATTTTAAAACTTTGATCAAAATTCAAAAAATCCAAAATTTCAAAACTTTTTAAAACTTTGAATTGATAAGTGTTACACGCACCTGTACAATATGTGCTTCTCAGAATAAATTTATATTATTATTTCTTATTTTTAGCTATTGCACTCGTATGCGTGAAATGTAGATCCATTCTTTCAAAAGTGAGACGAAAGATACCAGAGGGACATTAATTCAAACTCATAAGTCAAAAACAAATGATAACACAATGATTTAAAATGGTAAAGACCATCAGACAAACCATTACAGTACACAGAACATAACAAAGAAAACTAAAGACTGAGCAACTCGAACCCTACACAAAACTGTGAGTTATATCAGGTGCTCTGGAAGGTCGCTCAAGTTCGTTTGATTTTTAACTTATTTATCACAATTCTACTATTTCAAATATGGTAACTTATTTTATCATACTATTTCGTAACAGCTTATATAGACTATAGAATTATTTAAATCATATTTTATAGAAATGTGAATTGTCTTAGTCACAGCATTCACACCCTTATCTGTTATACACATTATAAATTTTTGCAAGAAGACATAATTGACATCTTTTTAGTACTAAGTCCTGAGAAAACATTTCGAATATATATTGGTCCATACTTAGTAATTTATACTGTATAAGTTAAGATACACAGCAAAACAAACACTAATATTCATAAATCTGAATTATATTTGATTTATGTAAAATAAAAGAGTACTTTGAATCGTTAAATTCTCCGTACTTTCCTATCCTTTGAGGTTGTTTACCTTCTACAGTCTTTAAGTAAGATTATATTTATTTTGTCTTACTTATCAAATCTTAAATGCAATAAATGTTATTGATATGACCATAGTTATATTTATTTTGTCTTACTTATCAAATCTTAAATGCAATAAATGTTATTGATATGACCATAGTAAATCAAATTTAATTGGAAATGAAATCGATTGAGAAAAAAATCAAGTTGTAACGAGTTTTTCTCAAATATAATAATTTTAATATGTTAACGTTTCGATAAAACATCAAACTTAATTCGTAAATATTTCCAATGAAAAAAGTACAGGAGATAAGGGGAAACTGTAAACAAAAGAAAACAAAACAAGATTTACCGTCAGAAGTCAACAAAGCCTAAATGGCAAGCAGGGCCGTAACTACATTGAGGCAAATGAGGCAAATGCCTCATGTTAGATTGTTTTCACGGAAAGTGTCTAACAAGAAGCAAGTTCTCTTCACTCTCTAGTGTCGCCCCTGCATGTTTTTCATGATCCATGTTTCTTTTTTACTTTTAGTTTTCAGAGTTGATGGTCTATTGTTTGAACTTCTGTGTCCCGGGTTTGTCTTTTGCTCATTTATTGTCCTACTTTATGACTAGAATGAAATTCAAAACAGTGTGGCTGTGGCCATTGATTGACACATTAAAAATCATCCATTGACTGGGACAATTTACGTGAACGTTTGTCTGTAACGACCACTGTTCACGACGTACCTACGATAGACATTTAAACTTTGGGGTCACCAAAGGTTTCTTAACGCCTTTAATTATAAAATAATTCGAAAAATTAATCAGGAATAACCTTTATGTTTTGATTTATATAATTGATATAAATCAAAACATCGTGTTATTTCTGATTAATTTTTTCGAATTACTTTATTAAGGTGTTGAGAACCTTTGGTGACCCCATAGTTTATTATAATAAGTGTCTTTAAAAAGTACACAGTGAGCAATGGTCGTTACATACAAACGTTCACCTAAATTGTCCCAGTCAATGGATGAATTTAATGTGTCAATCAATGGCCACAGCCACACTGTTTTGAATTTCATTCTATAGTCTGAGTGTTGATTTTCATTTGTAAACGTGTGGTTTTGCAATGTTGCATGCCCACCGATGTCCAGATATTGTCATTTTGTGCGAGAAAATATTTTAAGAATATACAAGAGTTACTGCATATGCAGAGAAAAGTAAATTGAGGACTTACAAATTGTTTATTCTGTCAATAAAAAACAGGAGTTCTTTTGCTAGATTTAGATGTGGGATAGCTCCACTAAAAATAGAAACTGGAAAGTATGAAAGAAAAGAAGTCCACGAGATGACATGTTTTAACTGTAGATCTATTATTGAAGATGAACTTCATGTCATTTAAAAATGCCCATTATACATGTATGTAGATCTGAGACAAATCATGATACATGAAGCTATACATTTAAATGAACGTTTTAACCTATAATTATCAGATGGTGAAAAAATTATATTTTTATTTAACGACAATGTAGCTGCTATAGATGCCAAACCTGCAACGATATTTTATTAAGAAGAAACAGTATTTTATTTCAATAGTTCTTATGGAAAAAAATATTTTACATTTTAAATGTAAATGTGTAAAAATGTGTTTATATGTATATATTGTGTCTTAAAAGTCTCTCATGAATCTTTTTAAGATTGGTGCATACAATGAAAATGTTTTAATGTTTTATGTTTTTTATAAACTTATCAAACACTAATTACCTGATGTCTTTTTTAATATAAGAACATATGAAACGCGGTTTCCTATCTAAAGTTGTTGTGATTTGTCTATTAAATGTAGTACATTACAACTGTAAATTACACAAAATTCTTAAATAAATAAATATTATAATTTTTAATCTCAGTCATTAAAATAGATATATTATAAATGTATAGATTCATATCTCCAAAAATCTCTTTAATATTAAAAAAAAAAAAAAAAAACCGACAATTTTCTTTATAAGAATAAATAAGTTCAGTATAGATGTACCGACAATTATACATTTTTTGAAAATGACCCACATACGACGTCGACTTTCCGAAAATGTTTCTCCATACGATTCTTTGTTGAACTAGGTTAGATATTTGTAATACTCAAACTTGGAATTTCCCGTTCTTTATTTGCTGATTGTCAAATGTTCACAATCTGATTTAAATCCGACCTTCCAGTATGCTACGTTCATTTGTCGATTAAAAAGATTGACGGAATTAAAACTTTCATACTAAGGCCAATTAATTCGAGGTCAGTTTAAAATTGACAAAAAAAAGGTTTAAAGCAATTATTGAATTTTGAATTAACCATTAAAGGGTCAATATTTTATTCATATAATTTTTCAAAAGATTTTATTCTGCACTCTGTTCATGGTTAAATATAGCGTCACGAATTCATCTAACTTTTAATGTCTTCTAAAATATCTGCAACTGAATAATATATCTTTATAGATTATACAAGTGTGGACACAGATGAGTGTGGATAGTATGTTTGGATGTTTGACAGTGTTTTATGATAAATATAGTTCTATGATTTTCCTATATGTGTTATTAACTGTGTTGCACTATGATAACCAACCTGAGCATTAGGAGTGTTGTTTATTTTATATTTAGTTAAGGTAGCAATACACAGTTAGGAAAAAAACTTAAAATTGACACTCATAATTTTTAAACACCCTCTTTCCCCTCCTGTCTAACAAAGAAGGCTTTATATGTGTGCTATGCATGTATATACTTATAGAAAGAGAATCTTCCATAGATTTGATTTCTAATGGTCTTAAGGGTGAAATATAATTCCTCTTGGGTGTAACCATGGCAACAATCTGCATTTCTTAGATACAAAATATAGCAAAAAAGGGGGGTGAACATGTCACAAAAGTCTCCAAAATTTGGTCTAAAGGAAAATTTCAATCAACTACAGTAATACCTTTCCTGAATCCATAGGTTTATATCTATCAAGTGGTCCCAAAAAAATCATATGCTTATCTGCTCGTTTTTCCATAAAATTGAATTGAAAAGATCGAGCGCAAAATCTTTGTTGATAAACACTACAATAATGTATGGACCTATAAACGGTACGGATAGGAAAATACGGACTGTCAATCATATAAATGGCCTATAAAACATGTTAAAAACAATCTTAATGTTCATATAAACCCACTAAGAAGGCTATATTATTCTTCAATTATCTAAAAATCAATTTTATTGTACAAAAACTTTCATATTTAAAAAATTCACAGGGGCCATAATGCGAAACTAAACTTCTAACTGTGTATTGCTACCTTAAGGATTAACATTTTTTTTCCCAATTCCACTTTAAATGGATTTCTGTTTTCTACTAGCTAAAACGAGCAAATTGGCCTGCTTGTTTTGAAAATCGGTTCAGAAATAAATATTTTATGAAGGTTTGCAGTTGACACTGAAATGCAACAAAAAAGTGATTTTATGAAACATGCCATGTCAAAGTGCATTTTCTCCTTTTTTAGTCAAATTTCTAAAACTATACCTTCTAAGCCTGTCTTTTCTTGTTTAAAAACTTAAATTAACCTTAACAGTAGACACATTTTACAAGTTAAAGCTATTTTAAAGCTCTAGAATGTCAATTTTGTTGTGTATTACCATACCAAAGCCTTGGTTAAAATTTAGTAAATACTGAATACATTTATAATAGCGGGAAAAAATTTAGGCTTAATTCATGCTAAATTGTGACTTTATACTTGCTAAAATAATAAATTTGATTTAGTCGCATGAAAAAATATAAAGCGTTCCCTTCTAAGGTTTCTACATAACGCGCAATCTTCTTTTCCAAGGGGTAGCCAATAAAGTTTCAATTTATGACGGAACCAAGTCTTTGTGTCAAAATGTCTATATTGGTTGCTAAGGACAATAAACAACAAAACTAACATATATTGTCATTCTAAAGGTTGTTTCTCCCTCAGAATTGTATTTATAACCTAGTTATCAATAGATTTGTGGTATGATTTGTCTAAAAAAAAGCAATTCTTTGCTTTGTCAAATGCCATAAGGTAGCAATACACAGTTAGGAAAAAAACTTAAAATTGACACTCATAATTTTTAAACACCCTCTTTCCCCTCCTGTCTAACAAAGAAGGCTTTATATGTGTGCTATGCATGTATATACTTATAGAAAGAGAATCTTCCATAGATTTGATTTCTAATGGTCTTAAGGGTGAAATATAATTCCTCTTGGTGTAACCATGGCAACAATCTGCATTTCTTAGATACAAATATAGCAAAAAAGGGGGGTGAACATGTCACAAAAGTCTCCAAAATTGGTCTAAAGGAAATTCAATCAACTACAGTAATACCTTCCTGAATCCATAGGTTTAATCTATCAAGTGGTCCCAAAAAAATCATATGCTTATCTGCTCGTTTTTCCATAAAATTGAATTGAAAAGATCGAGCGCAAAATCTTTGTTGATAAACACTACAATAATGTATGGACCTATAAACGGTACGGATAGAAAATACGGACTGTCAATCATATAAATGGCCTATAAAACATGTTAAAAACAATCTTAATGTTCATATAAACCCACTAAGAAGGCTATATTATTCTTCAATTATCTAAAAATCAATTTATTGTACAAAAACTTTCATATTTAAAAAATTCACAGGGGCCATAATGCGAAACTAAACTTCTAACTGTGTATTGCTACCTTAAGGATTAACATTTTTTTTTCCCAATTCCACTTAAATGGATTTCTGTTTTCTACTAGCTAAAACGAGCAATTGGCCTGCTTGTTTTGAAATCGGTTCAGAATAAATATTTTATGAAGGTTTGCAGTTGACACTGAAATGCAACAAAAAGTGATTTTATGAACATGCCATGTCAAAGTGCATTTTCTCCTTTTTTAGTCAAATTCTAAACTATACCTTCTAAGCCTGTCTTTTCTTGTTTAAAAACTTAAATTAACCTTAACAGTAGACACATTTTACAAGTTAAAGCTATTTTAAAGCTCTAGAATGTCAATTTTGTTGTGTATTACCATACCAAAGCCTTGGTTAAAATTTAGTAAATACTGAATACATTTATAATAGCGGGAAAAAATTTAGGCTTAATTCATGCTAAATTGTGACTTTATACTTGCTAAAATAATAAATTTGATTTAGTCGCATGAAAATAAAAGCGTTCCCTTCTAAGTTTCTACATAACGCGCAATCTTCTTTTCCAAGGTAGCCAATAAAGTTTCAATTTATGACGAACCAAGTCTTTGTGTCAAATTCTTATTGGTTGCTAAGGACATAAACAACAAACTAACATATATTGTCATTCTAAAGGTTGTTTCTCCCTCAATTGTATTTATAACTAGTTATCAATAGATTTGTGGTATGATTTGTCTAAAAAAAGCAATTCTTTGCTTTGTCAAATCCATAAGTAGCATACACATTAGGAAAAAAACTTAAAATTGACACTCATATTTTAAACACCCTTTTCCCCTCTGTCTAACAAAGAAGGCTTTATATGTGTGCATGCATGTAATACTTTAGAAAGAGAATTTCCATAGATTTGATTTCTAATGGTCTTAAGGTGAAATTAATCCTCTTGGGTGTAACATGGCAACAATCGCATTTCTTAGATACAAAATATAGCAAAAAGGGTGAACATGTCCAAAGTCTCCAAAATTTGGTCTAAAGGAAATTTCAATCAACACAGTAATACCTTTCTGAATCCATAGGTTTATTCTATCAAGTGGTCCAAAAAAAATCATATGCTTATCTGCTCGTTTCATAAATTGAATTGAAAAGATCGAGCGCAAAATCTTTGTTGATAAACATACAATAATGTATGGACCTATAAACGGTACGATAGAAAATACGGACTGTCAATCATATAAATGCTATAACATGTAAAAACATCTTAATGTCATAATAAAGCATATATTTCAATTATCAAATCATTTAAAAAAAAAAAAAAAAAAAAAAAAAAAAAAAAAAAAAAAAAAAAAAAAAAAAAAAAAAAAAAAAAAAAAAAAAAAAAAAAAAAAAAAAAAAAAAAAAAAAAAAAAAAAAAAAAAAAAAAAAAAAAAAAAAAAAAAAAAAAAAAAAAAAAAAAAAAAAAAAAAAAAAAAAAAAAAAAAAAAAAAAAAAAAAAAAAAAAAAAAAAAAAAAAAAAAAAAAAAAAAAAAAAAAAAAAAAAAAAAAAAAAAAAAAAAAAAAAAAAAAAAAAAAAAAAAAAAAAAAAAAAAAAAAAAAAAAAAAAAAAAAAAAAAAAAAAAAAAAAAAAAAAAAAAAAAAAAAAAAAAAAAAAAAAAAAAAAAAAAAAAAAAAAAAAAAAAAAAAAAAAAAAAAAAAAAAAAAAAAAAAAAAAAAAAAAAAAAAAAAAAAAAAAAAAAAAAAAAAAAAAAAAAAAAAAAAAAAAAAAAAAAAAAAAAAAAAAAAAAAAAAAAAAAAAAAAAAAAAAAAAAAAAAAAATTTTTTACTTTGTTCAATTTTAATTTTCTTTTCAGATAAAAAAAATTACTTTTGTCTTAAAATGTTTTTCTTCAAATTTAATTTTATAACTTTAATCAAAAAATTTTTTGATACTCATTCAAAGTGCATTTTCTTCCTTTTTTGAAATTTCAAACAATTGAAATCTTATTGTTCTAAAATTTTATTAACCTTTCATCCATCCATTACATTTAAATATTTAAAGCTCTAGAATTCATTTTTTTATTACATTCCAAAGCTTGTTAAAATTTAGTAAATACTGAATAATTATAATACAAATTTAGCTTAATCTCTACATTGTCTTTAATCTAATATAATAAATTGTTGACGTAAAAATTACAACATTCTTCTAAGTTTCTCATAACCTCATATTTTTTTCCGGTCCAATTAATTTCAATTTTACGAACAATCTTATTTCAAATGCTATTGTCATAAGTAATAAACAACAAGCAACAATTTTTAAGATCATTTTTTTACCTATAAATTGATTTATATAACCAATTATCTAAATGTTTGAAAATGTTAAAAACAATTCTTATTTTCAAGATATAATTAAGATTTACATGTTTTTAAAATTAACTTTAAAGAATTTCTTTTTAAACTAAACGAATTTGCTTTTTAATAATTAAAAAATACTTTGAATTTTCAGTTAAATAAATTAAAAATTTTTTTATAAATGCAAATTGTCATTTACAACTTAATTATTTTTATAAATTCAAAATACTTTAATTATACTTTTTAAAAAATAATTAAGTTATCCATTTTAAAATTAAATTAAGTTAAATGCTTTTGGTTTTAAAGCTAAATTTAAATTATTAAATTGAAAATTAAAGGGAAATTTATGCTAAATCAATTATTTATACGTCTAAAAATAGTTTATTAGCGCATGAAATATTTAAATTTATTTAAGGTTCATTTATGCAAATTTTTTTCCTAAGGATAAAAGATTATTTTGAAAAGAGTTTCAATGTTATAATTCTAATAAAAAAAACTTATATTTCATTCAAAGAAGTATTTTTTAAATTTAATGACTATACAATAATTTTAAAAATATTTCCTAAAATAAGCTTTTCTTTCTAAAATAAGGTATCAATTGTTTGAAAATAAACAAAATTATTCTTATAAATTGTAAATATTCTTCTCTGCAAAAAGGCTTATATTGGTATGCATGTAAAACTTAGAAACATTTCCTAATTTGATTTCTATGGTTTAAAGTGAAAATATAATTCCTTTGTGTAAATGCAAATCGAATTTCTTAGTCAAAATATAAAAAATTGGGTAACATTCATAAAAGTCTCCAAAATTTCTAAGAAAATTTAAAACTAATATTACTGACCTAATCATTTTATAGAATTCCAAAAAATATATTTAACTATTTTATTCCATAAAATTATTGAAAAGATCAGCAAAATCTTTGTTATAAAACTACAATAATGACCTAAATCGTTATAATAGGAAAATACTGTAATAAAAAATGGTTAAACATTTAAAAATAAATGCCTATTCAA
>CM034353.1:48626254-48642045 GCA_019925275.1 Mytilus edulis
GGCAAGTCCACTCCTTTAAAAGTTATTGCCCTTAAAAGATGGTTATTATGAAAATAAAAACATATGGTATGATAAATGAGTGAACTATCCACCAAAGTTCAATTAATTGGATGTAAGCAATTGCAATTTCACTTATTAAAGGTCATTAATGACCTTTGAATAACTGAGAAACCCATACCCTATACAGACTATAGTCATCTATAGTGGAGAGGGTTTACATGGCTATGCCTGTTGCCCAATCCAATTCAATTTATTTAAATAAAATACTGTTTAAACTTGAATCTATCAAAGGCACCACAGGCAAACATTTGAAACAATTCAAACTTCAAATAAAGCAGGCTTATTCATGACAAAACAGTTTATGAAAAACAAATATCAATGATCGACATGAAACAACATTAACATCAGAACTATGTACAGCCTTCTGATTTTGGACAGGCAGAATATTAATATGACCTGGTTATAAAATAAAATGTGGTATGATTGCCAATGAGATTTGTATCCACATGTCACCAAATGACATAGACGTTAACAAATGTACATGTAGTTCTTTGTACAGCCTTCAACAACAATGAACAAAACCTGTAAAGTAAGCTAAAAAGAAAAAGACAAAAAGGCCATGAAATAACAAATGTAAAACAATTCAAAGACGAAAGGTAAGTGCCTGATTTTTGTACAAAACAATGAACGGAAATAAAATTTGATTAAAAGGGCTATTTTCTTCTCCTAGGTCAGGTTGTTGTCTCTTTGATACATTCCTTTTTCCATTCTCAATCATTAACTCATCAAAATGCAACAAAGCAGAAAAAAACAGATACCAAAAACACAGACTGACCGTGGCAGGAAATTAAGTCTCTCTCTATAGTAAAAAAAAACTCAACGTAAAGATCTGTTAGCACTCACAGTTACTGACAGTTAATTCAAAGCCATTAACAACTAATAAAAACATGTTGTAAACACTCAACCCAGCTCTCCTAAACTTGGTGCTTTATGTATACAGACACAATGCGTTTGCGTTTGTTTTAAAATGAAAATCCTACATATACAAATGTACGATCAACGTGTTCTTCCCGGGCGCTTTTAAGTAGGACCGAGATAGTTTTATTCTTTTGGAAATGTTCACGTAATACTGAGATTTATTTTAGATACAGTCCTTTCCAGGTGCAATTATTTTGTTCAGTATTTGATTAATGTAACCTGATGATTTCTAATTTTCATAATTATTTTACACGAACTCGTTATTATACTGCAGGTCGTGCTTTTTTCAGACAGTATTCATAAATATTCATATAGCATAAGTTTCATATTACTCCGTAAATTGGATTGGCTGAAACATTCGAGAAGTTAAATTTTATTCATGTATAAAAATACATATTTGCGGAGGCATTCAAGAAGTTAAATTTTTATTTCCGTATAAAAATGCATATTTGCGGAGGCATTGTTATATATCTGTATGTTGAATCCGTACTTTCCGGAACCGTTGTATTGTCTTAACCATGATTGTTGTGATGATTACATGTGTCAGCCTCTTTTGGCGTTTGAATCCAAAGTAAAAGGATCATAAATTGAAAGCTCTTCGTTTTATTTACAATATATATACTTGTCTTTAGTCCCCCAAACCTAAGTCAGGTATATCACATGGTGGAGGAACCTAAAATCGAACAATTGGTACCTAATATATACAAAATGAACATATGAAACATTAAAATGAATATAGTTGTCAACAGTGCAAAACACGTGGTTCACCACTTTTAGGAATTTTAGCTCTCAATGCTCTTCAACTTCGTACTTTATTTGGCTTTTTATAACTTTTTTGAATTCGAGCGTCATTGATGAGTCTTTTGTAGACGAAACGCGCGTCTGGCGTATATGTAAAATTTAGTCCTGGTATCTGTGCACAGTAAGAAAAGAAAATCTGTGATTTGTGTGTTAGTGGTGCATTAGAGATGACTCAGAAAAAAACCCTGGTTGATAGTCTTGTTCTGCTGAAATTTATTTGTATCACTTTATTGTTTTATTAAATCGCGAGAATGTGTGTACGATAGGGATGATATCACGAAATAAGTTTATTATTCGCAACGTTACGTGAGGGCAGAAAATGGCCGTCGATGTGTACTTGTGAGAAAAGTCCCGGAGGGACAGGACAGAAGGTTAAGTTGAAACAAGCAGGGCCGTATATTATTCATTGCATAGACAGTTTTCATCTTTATTTAATGCACAAGAAAACAAACAAAATTATTCTACAACCAGTTCTCATTAATCGTTTTCAGCCACAAAACGCAATCTGGAGACAATCAGTTAGGACCAATTTGAAAGGCGCGTGCCTTATAATATTGAAGACCAGATCACCTCCGTTTATACGGTCTGTGAGATTTATCTCGTGACAACACAATCAGTTCTGAAGCCTGCATATGACATATTTTGCTGTGGGGTTTATCTCATGCATGCCAGAAGGATCCAGAAGTTACAACACATTATTTACTATCATTGACCATTTTATTTGCAATTTACCTGAACTGTTTTGAAGTTACATTCTATTTTATAAGACTAATTTCACTTAAGACAGACAGTTAATTGTTTTATTGTTAAAAGATTTAAATGGATCAGTTAATTATTTTTTTTAAATACACTAAGTGCGAAAATACCGTCAAAGTTCACTGTGTTGAATGATTTTTGTTTTTTTTGTTGGTCCACATGTTCATATGTTAAGAAGACTAGATAGGCCAGCTATCTTATTGGATTTATTGTTGTATTTTTAAGTAGTTGAGTTGCTAGTGGTTAGTTTTTGTTTATACCTCAACATGTGAAATATTTTGAAAAGTCATAGACTGAGGTAGAAGTTTTGAAAAGAAGTACTGAGATACTTAAATTTACTTGTTAGTAAAGATAAAGGAAGACTTGATTTTGGTATTATAAAGAACATTATGTATGACTGATTTGATGGAAATCCTAGCATTTAAATTTTCAATCTGTCTGTGCACAGCAAGAAAAGAAAATCTGTGATTTGTGTGTTAGTGGTGCATTAGAGATGACTCAGAAAAAAACCCTGGTTGATAGTCTTGTTCTGCTGAAATTTATTTGTATCACTTTATTGTTTTATTAAATCGCGAGAATGTGTGTACGATAGGGATGATATCACGAAAGTTGGTGCAATAGTAGATTTTTTTTTTCTCATAGTGTAACATATAATTTTTATTCATTATAAGGCGTATCTAACGATTAGCAGGAGTAGGGACTCCACTGAATCTAATCTCGTACTGTATATCAATTACTTATTAGCAAGCACACTAAAATTCAGTAAATGATAATATTATGCTATATTTAATAAGATTTCGCCACATCATATTTATGTTGAAGTTAAAGAGTAACTAGCATTTGGTCATATGTATGTGTATTCACATGTCTGTGAAACATGAGAAATTAATAGATTGATGATGAAGTTGTTCTGTGTGCTGTATTGTTATATATAAATGGAAATTTGATTGATTTTTTTGGGGTAACGAATTCAACATTTTCGAAAAATATGGGAATTTTTCATTTTTAGGTTGGAATGTTATATATCTGTATGTTGAATCCGTACTTTCCGGAACCGTTGTATTGTCTTAACCATGATTGTTGTGATGATTACATATGGAACGCCAACACTGGCTTGTAATGACCATTTTCATTATATGATGTGTATTTACCTTTATATGATGTGCACTTGTCATTATATGATGTGCAAACACCTTTATATGATTTGCAAATATCCTTATATGATGTGCACTTGTCATTATATGATGCGCAAACACCTTTATATGATGTGCAAATATCCTTACATGATGTGCAAACATCCTTATATGATGTGCAAACATCATTATATGACGTGCAAATGTACTTATATAATGTGCAAATATACTTACATCATGTTCAAATATACTTATATGATGTGTACATATCATTATATGATGCGCAGTTACCATTATATTATGTTCAAATATCTTTATATGGTGTGGTTGTGTCAGTATATGATGTGCTATGGCAAGCCGTTCTCATCAAAACTTTGTTTAAATCCTTTTTTCAAAAAAAATTACACAATGAGATATAAAAACCTAAAATAAGACACTGAGAAATCGAAATTACACACTCAGATTTTAAAATTACACACTGAGATTTTAAAATTACACACTGAGATTAAAAAAAATGAAAAACACACACTGAGAATTGTTAATTACACACTGAGATTTCAAAAATACACATTGAGATTAATATGCAGATTACTAATAAATATTCATGAGATGAATAATTCAACAGATTAATATCATGGTCTCTAGAACTCTTGTCATTATAATGAAATGTGGTTCCTTCAACCAACGTTCATAATTAATTTCAAGACTTAACATCGTTTTTTGCTAACTCATATCCATAAGTTATTTGTCAATATAATTTTAGATTAATATTATTGCTAACGGTGTATCGGGATTGTTTGCTTAAAGCTGTTTAAGCATAGGTCCTTTTTCAAAGTCTTTCAACTGTTACCCTGATTTCGCAAGGTAATCTTTTATATTTTTGTTGTTACGTTTAAATGTTATAATAGACACTTGGGAGAACAGGACTGGTCATTGCATTGTTTGTCTTTTTGTAGATTGTTGCGATGATTTCTTATAATTTTAATAAAGTTTTCAACATTTGGTTATATCAGAGACATATAATACATGTCTCTGGTTATATTTTTTAATGAGAGTAAGTGGGTATTTTTCTTGTTCTATTAGTCTTTAACGTTGTATTGCTAATGTATTTTATAAAACATTTGGCACCAGATTGAAGGACTAACGAGTTATGTCCCCTAGTTGTTTTAAGCTTGTAATAGATTAAGATTACGTATGCTAATTAGATATGTGCGCATTAAAAGTGCGCACAAATCTCAGTGTGTAATTTAAAATTTTCAGTGTGTAATTTAAAATTCTCAGTGTGTTATTTCAAATTCTCAGTGTGTGTGTTTTCAGTTTATTTCATCTCAGTGTGTCTTTTTGAAATCTCAGTGTGTAATTTTCAATTCTCAGTGTGTGTTTTTCATTTTTCGTAATCTCAGTGCGTCTTTATGAAATCTCAGTGTGTAATTTCTTATTCTCAGTGTGTGTTTTTAGGTTTTTTAATCTCAGTGTGTTTTTTTTTTAAATTCTCAGTGTGTAAAATTTACTAAAATTGTTTTAAACATAGTTTTGACGAGAACGGCTTGCCATAATGTGCTTGTAATTTTATATGATGTGGTTTGGTTTACTTCATTATATGATGTCGAAACGTCATTATATGATGTGCTTTCATCGTCGTTATGGTCAATAAACATGAATACGATTAGAATGATTACTGTCTACGTCATAACTGATTCCGATCTGCTTCTGTAAACTATAAACCGGCTCAAATATGTGTCTATCACTAGCGAGAGTGCAATTAATAGGAAAAATGAGACAATGCAATTTAACAAAATCAGCGTTTCAAACATTTCGGAGGGAGATTATTATAAGATCAATTAATACAGGAGCTAATTGGAGAAATTTGCGGCTGTGGCGAAAATATGATAAAACAAATTTTGAGGCTCTTTATAGCTTGCTATTTGGGTTTAGCAAAGACTACGCGATGAAGGTCGTACTTTAACCTATGATTGTTTACTCTTACAAATTACGACTTGGATGGAGAGTTTTCTCATTGGCTCTCATACCACATTTTCTTAGTTCTATTCATTGCAAAATACACCATTGAACTCACAGTCAGTTTTAAAAATGTTTCACAACAATAGCTATAAAATTATCTACTCATGCATAATATGGCGAGATGGTTTGTTTTATAAAATGTTATTGAATGATATAAATGGTAAGGTGTATAATGTAGTATTACTCCTCCAAAACAATACAAAGTCGGATATATTTGTGATATGACGTATACATGTAGTGTTTTGTACTTCCTTAATTTGTCTTTGAAACAATCTTTTTTCAAAAGAAAAAGCCAAAAAATCCAAATTCGGAGACCGCATGCTCAGTCAACGTACTGCCCGCGAAATGCGAAATGGTCAGGTTGGGTAATGTTCACATATTTGTATAAACTGTTTATTCTAAACTTATTTTCATGGAGATTTTTTTCATTGCTCATAAAATTCTGCAACTTGAGTATGTCAACGGATTTGGGGTGGCGTCAACGGTTTCTGAGATACAGAGGGGTTGATTCCTGGTGAAGTGTTTTGGATATTTTTTTTTTTCATCCGATTAGATGGGATTTTTTTCATTATGTACTCATTTTGATCCGTTTCGGTAATGTCAAAGGATTGTACGTAGATCTAACGGTTATTTAGTTAAAAGTGCAAAAAAAAAAAACCCACTGAAAATCACACTTTGCCACACTTTTTCAATTTAGGGTATTTGATATTTTTATTTTCCAACAGAGATGAATGGGTTGATGCCCGTCTTTTGCATTATGTTCCTCGTTTTCGTCTCTTTAACGAAAAAGAATTAAATGCATTAATCGTGTCCAAATCTTTACTGTATCCACCTTATTACTGTGTCCACCTTATTACTGTGTCCACACTATTTGTTTCAACACTTGCCCAATTGTTCCGCGATTTCGCTGGCATCTTCTAGTAATTATAATTCGGAATACATTGCTTGCTTGCATGGTGACCACGACAATGGTGTTCGACAAGGAGAAAACTTATCACCTTTTCTATTGACTTTACTTTTGATTGACTAAAACAATTCTTAGTGAGTAAAAATATTACAGGACTTAACAGAACTATACCAGAAGATCTGGAAAAAAGAATTAGAAATATATCGTAACTTTTTTAATATATTGTGTCGAGTACTCAAAAACCAGTCCTGAAGAAGCTTAAAGTTTGTTCATTTATAAAAAAAATAAAATATAAACACATGCGTTTGTCCTCCTGACTAAAGACTTTTGAAACCTCTCTCTCTCTTGTTTTGTATAATTATATTGTAAAGTTATTATTGTTATCTCTGTACTGATGTCATACATTGACTTTATGAGAATAATGATATAGATTAAGAGGCCATAATTATACCGATATGGATGATTGATTGATTAATTTGTTGATTAATTAATATTTAACGCCACTTTCAACACTTTCATGCTATTTCGTTGCGGTGAGTGTATATTGGTGGAAGAAGCCGAAGTTCCCAGAGAGACCAACCGACCTTCGTTTGGAAAACTGACAATTCTGGTCAATTAAGATAGGCGTCGAGCTTACCTGCCACATGCGGTATTCGGACTCACACACCTAAGTGTCGACAGACTAGTGATAGAGTAGTTCGACTATTCACACCACTCGATCAGCGAGCGCCCATCTCTTTCATCCGAAATGGATTAAAGGAGATATGGAATAAACTTCAACTCGGTGTATTTCATTTGCTTTCATGCATTAGGAAAATAGCTGTAATGTGATATGAATATTAACCCTGATTTGTACTAGACCTGAGCCGGATTTTTAACATGCTAGTTCACAAGGTAACTTTCCGAAGGAAGACATGTCACCTTATCCGGACAAAGTCCGAGCCGGCCAGCTTTTGCTCTTATTCCTTAATTTCGCGTGCTTAGCAAGGAAACAACAAATATTAATGTGAAAGTCTTTGGATTTGACCCGGCCGGGGTCGACCCATGACCTCTCCCAATCTATGCGAACATGCTACCACGAAAGCACCACCACATGCAGTAACCCGCAATATAAAAGATTTTGTGGGAAGTCGCTCATTGTTTGGTGAGAGGGGGGGGGGGGGACATTTCCAAATTTCTTGAAAGAAATTTTATATTTTCAGAAGGGAAGCGAAATAGATTGTTTCCATTTAAAATCAGGCCAAAATAAAACAATAATGAAATTAAAAAAAAAATAATCATGTTCTTTTTTTTTTTTTTTTTTATTAAAGTCCATCATGGAAATAGACGTGCTCCTACCCACACTACAGTCGGTGTCTTACAAGTGATTAATATATATAATGTACAGATCATCTGTCTATAAGCTTTGGTTAAAGGATCTGATAACACTTCGTTTTATTTAATGTCCTGGTTAATATTACATCAGCCAATGAAATTTCAGTCTTCATATATTTGAAGGTGTGGATCAATCCGACAAAACCAGAGAATCCCAATGGTCTTGAATTGAGCGTTTTCAGAAAGCTTGAACACACAATACCTGTAATCTAATCAGATTGGTTTAAATGAACTTAAACAATGCATTTATTTATTGTTTACTGTGAGACCTGTTATTCTCTTACAGATAGAGAGTTGTGTTTTGAATTTTTCAAAGTGAAGATTTTCGGCAGCGGCTTTTAATATTTTGCGTTTATCCTGGAAACTATAATAGATTTAAAAAAATAAATAACAAATAGTGCAATGTGTCTGAGTATACTCTATAGTAAAGGTCCTTTTTGGGCAATTTTGGCTCTTCAGAGTTTTGTTGTTTTTATTGGCTATCGTCTTGATAACTTATCTATAGAGAAACCTTTTCTTGAAAACCGGTATAGACAAGAACAGTAATAATCAAAGTAGTGAAGTATTGATCATCGATTGACTGCAAATTCTTGTGGATGGTCACAAGCACTTGTCTCAGAAATAAATCATATCTACACCTGAAAGTAATGTTAATGTATAGAGATATATTTTCTTTCTGAGACATAAATTTATAAATCGGTTACCAGTCAAAAACGAAAGCTACGTAAGAAGAAATTTCTTTGGTAACAATACATCGGAAAGTTAAAATATATAAATAAGTAATACTTATGGTAATTTTCTTTCATTGGGGTGGGAACGTGTGAGGAAACAGTGGAATTTCTCTTTTTTTCCAAGTCTACACCTTGAAGAAGGTCAATGAATACCCCCTTTACGTAAGACCTACAAATTTCAGCCCCCCTCTCCCCCCCCCCCCCAAAAAAAAAGCCACCACCGGACAATTACACACAAATGCACATACACACATTTTCAATACTTTTGTTCGTAATAACAAAAAAATCGTATTAAGTTTCTAAATGCATTATAAGTTTAAAATATTGCGTCAGTAGTGGATCTAGAACTTCAAGTGTGGAAGTTTTTTGCGAACTCACGAACTTAATTTGGATTTGCCGGTTAGGGTCTCATTAGTATTTACCACACCATTGTTCGATATTAGCTTTAGATGAAAAATTTTCTGCTAGTGAAATTATTGTTGAAACTCGAACAGCTAAAATAATCAGCAAGGCAAATTTACATCAATGTCCATACTGGAAATTCGTGTATTTTTAACTTCTTAGATTTTTTTTATGGTGTACAGAAATTGACAAATATAATGCCCTCCCTGGTTGAAATGAGCATAGAGCATGAAATAAAAGAATTATTTCTTAAATTTGATAATTTTGACCGTATGTTCATTATTGTAGACTCCGTATGTTTATTATTTTAGACCAGTCGATTAAAACAAAACGTTGCAATTCATATATTTTGACATTTTTCGAACAATATCAGATGTGATTTTTGACATCTTGAAACGAGGTACTATCATGCCAAGGTTTATCTCTTTTTAAATCTCAACCATTTTCCAAACGACAGCTAAAAATTTGAGCCTGATTAATTGTTACTCCGCAGAAGCAGATCGGAATCAGTTCTGACGTAGTGAGTAATCGCTTTAATCGTAGTCATGTTCATTGACCATCAGGACGATGAATGCTTCGACATCATCATAATGATGTTCTGACACCATATAAAGATGTAAACCGAACCACACCCTATGATGTTACCTTGTCATAATATAATGACATTACCACATCATATAACGATGTTAGCACATAACATAAGGATAAGTTCACATCATATAAAGAAGTTTGCACATAATATAAAGACATCTATACATGATATAAGATAATTTTCACATCATATAAGACCATTTGCACATCATATAAGATAATTTGCACATTATATAATATAATTTGCACATCAGATAATATCAAATTGTCATCATATAAAGGTGATTGCATATCGTATAAAGGTGATTACACATCACATAATGCCGTTTCTACATCGTATAAGGAAAGCATCACATAATATAAGGACTCAATCACATAACATAATGGAGAAAGCACATCATATAATGAATTGTGGACATGATATAAAGATGTTTGCACCTCATATAAATGTGTTTGGACATCATATAAGGACAACTTCACATCATATAATGACAACTATATATCATATAAGGACAAGTGCACATCATATAATGTCATTTGCACATCATATAAGGGTAAAATTACATCATATAATGGCAAATGAACATCATATAAAGAGAAATGTCATAATAAGACAGTGTCGACGTTCCATAATTACATGTATCAGCCTCTTTTGTCGTTTGAATCCAAAGTAAAAGGATCATTAATTGAAAGCTCTTCGTTTTATTTACAATATATATACTTGTCTTTAGTTCCCAAAACCTAAGTCAGGTATATCACAGCATTCGAGGAGTTAAATTTTTATTTCCGTATAAAAATGCATATTGGCGGAAGCATTCGAGAAGTTATATTCTATTTCCGTATAAAAATGCATATGACTGAGCACCTTAGCATTGACACAATTTGTTGATGCAATTCAAATCCGTAAGATTAAATTCAATATTTTATTAAAGTCTCATCTCTCAACAAGAACAATCGATATTTATTAATTGTAAACCAAAACTACATAAATTAAGAGCCATTATATATATAAAGAATTGAAAAGGGTTAAAATTTAAAAAATAACAGTTCCTGCATATTTCCTGAACTTCAAATTAAAATTTACATTAAAATTTGTCAGCAGCATAGTATATATATATGAAGCCCAGGTGATCGTGTGGTCTAGCGGGACGGCTACAGTGCAGGCGATTTGGTATCACGATATCTCAGTAGCATGGGCCGGGTGTTACCTTTCTACGTCAGTTTTATTATATATATAAATACGTCTGAGCCAATGACAACTCTACAACAGATTTATCCATCGGATCACCAGCAGTGATGGTGATACATGGCTGTGTACATTATGTATATACAACACGTCTAAACATCAACCCAAAAATGTTAGATCTGTAAATTTGCTTTCGCAAATTTTTTGTTCTTCCCTCGCCGGGATTCGAACCCATGCTACTGAGTTATCGTGACACCAAATCGCCTGCACTGTAGCTGTCCCGCTAGATCTGTAAATTTGTTTTCGCAAAATTTTTGTTCTTCCCTGCCGGGATTCGAACCCATATATATATATATAATGACTGAATAAATAGTCAACGATCAATTTTACAGGGCGATGGATCATGTAATATGATTCTGTACACTACAAAATATAATATATAACAAGTCAAAAATATATATATATTGCTACTGATGAATTCAATCGCATTTTTAAACATCTAAATTTATAAATTGCGATTATTCTTTACGATTCAATTTAGGTTAGGACATCCTAGCAAAAATGAAAGACAAGCAACAAACAATCCGCAGTCAAAGGAAATGAACCCAAGTTATTAATTAAAGAGTTGAACAAAATAGGCGATTAGAAACATCCTTGTTCCAAGCCACTGACAGTTTACATCAATCCTGTCTGTGAAATTTGCAAAACGTATTAAAATGTTTGTATAAATGACTTGATAGCATCACCAATTTTCTTTTGTTTATACCATAAACTGTATCTTTTTATGATGTCTTAAGCCGTTTTATATTCATTCAAGACACTAAAGAGCTGATTTTCGAAATGTTTTTCTAACATCGATCATATAACTAAGAGTAGATAATTGGTCAATTGTACTATTACGCTGTTGGAGGAAAACATTATGTTTGTCAGCCTACTGAGACAATCTAGCGTCCATTAGATTAATAGTAAGACACTACTGCGAGGGCGATGCCTCTATACTAAATGGGATCTCTCGTGTCAACAATGTTAGATTTAGGAATACGATTTATAATAATTCTATAGTCCATAGATCTGAAAAAATATAATATATAAAACATATATATTCAAAGTTAATGTAACATATTGGCGGAGGGGTTTTGGGGAATCAGATAAAAATATTCACTTGTTTTAAATGAGTTGTTCCCCGAGTTAAGGTAATCTAGATTTTACAAATTATGATTATATTTTTGTCTTTACCTTTCAACAATCAAATTCGTGGTTTATTACAATGTATATACATCTTAACAATATTTATCCAATGTAACACTCGAAATGTAAAATCTATGTAAAATCTCCTGTATTAATTTTTTAAATTAAGAAGTCAGTATGAGACTTAAAAATATTTTTTAAAAAGTAACGGTCTCCTATATAAATATACGATTATTGTGGTCATAACGATTTAAACGAAATAGGCCTCTTGTTTCGTTAAAATCAAGTGGTAGGCACATTTACCATAATCAGGATTTGTTTTGTTAATATGGCTTTGCTGATTTAGAATCATATTCAAAACAGTGTGGCTGTGGCCATTGATTGACGACCTTAATATCCCATTGACTGGGACAGATTAGGTGAACGCTTGTCTGTAACGACCACTGCTCACTACTTACTTATTATAGAATTTAAACGGTGGGGTAACCAAAGGTTCTTAACGCCTTCAATAATAAAATAATTCGAAAAATTAATCAGGAATAACCTTTATGTTTTGATTTATATTATTGATATAAATCATAACATCGTGTTATTCCTGATTAATTTTTCGAATGACTTCATTTAGGTGTTGAGAACCTTTGGTGACCCTACAGTTTAAGTGTCTTTAACAAGTACATAGTGAGCAGTGGTCGTTACAGACAAACGTTCACATAATCTGTCCCAGTCAATGGGATAATTTAGGTCGTCAATCAATGGCCACAGCCACACTGTTTTGAATATGATTCTAAAGGGACAGATTTCCAGCACCATTTTGAATTCTGATGATTGCCAACAAAATTACACTGCTCCTTGTGAGGTTATTTTTTTGTTCGTATAACTGAAAGTATACATGATCTTTTGTAATAAAAAGAAAATATATCTAAATAGTAACTGTTTCTTAACATAATATTAAAATGGAGAAAATCGAAAATATCTATTCAATTGAGGTATAAACCATATTATAATATCTTATTTGTTTTAATATTGGGTTATGTCAGTGTTTATGTGTAATGTCCAAAGAGAGATAATGTACAACGGTTAGAGTATTGAACGCTTGGTAAATAGTATATAAAATGAAATTCAAAACAGTGTGGCTGTGGCCATTGATTGACACATTAAATTCGTCCATTGACTGGGACAATTTACGTGAACGTTTGTCTGTAACGACCACTGTTAACGACGTACCTACGATAGACATTTAAACTGTGGGGTCACCAAAGGTTTCTTAACGCCTTTAATTTTAAAATAATTTGAAAAATTAATCAGGAATAACCTTTATGTTTTGATTTATATAATTGGTATAAATCAAAACATCGTGTTATTTCTGATTAATTTTTCGAATTACTTTATAAAGGTGTTGAGAACCTTTGGTGACCCCATAGTTTAAGTGTCTTTAAAAAGTACATAGTGAGCAGTGATCGTTACATACAAACGTTCACCTAAATTGTCCCATTCAATGGATGAATTTAATGTGTCAATCAATGGCCACAGCCACACTGTTTTGAATTTCATTCTACTTGTAAAATTAACATGCTACTTACCTGCTGAAATAAGCAGGGCTATCACAATATACTTTAGAAACATCTTCGATTTTAGGCAAAACATTGTGATCAAGAGCATCACGAGAGCAGCTACTAACAGTACCAAACCAAGTGTTTCCATGGCTTGAACTCCTACTAGCCATGCTGAAATATAAAGTTACATACACCTTTCATATAGTTCTCGGTAATAAAAGACAAATATTAATTTTGATAAAATTGAGAATGGAAATGGCAGGGAATGTGTAAAATAGACAACAATCAGATCAATGTGCAGAACACAGCAAGAGGCCACTAATGGGTCTTTAGCACAGCGAAAAAAAATCACCAACCGGGCCGGAGACGGGCAAAGTTGACCCCTAAATATAAAGTATTAGTATGACTTTTTTTTCTGAACTAGCACACATTTTTTGCTAAGGGGCTAGCTGAAGTCCGCCTCTGGGTGTAGGATTTTCTCGCTGTGACCTTCGATAGTTTTTCTACACTTTAAGTCGCGTTGTGGTCTCTTGACACATTACTCGTTTCCATTTTATATTTTACACAGTCTAGTTGTGAATCAATACTGAAATAAATCTAGTTTTTCATATGCTGTCAACTCACGTAAGATAATGGTAATCCTCAATTCAAAATTCGTGCTACATAATCTAAAATCGAGATTCAAAAGTAAAACACGAAGAAATCAACAAAAATCCACAGAAAACAAAATCAGAAACTTAAGATAAGACAACAAAAACCATAATAAAACAGGGGTTAAACCCGAGAAGTCCCAAAAGACAAACCAAAAACATAGTCATTTCGAAATAAGATATAAAGATTCTAACTATTATAACAGATTCGTATATTTCTTGTCTTACTTTCCGACTATTAAAGCGTCGATACTGTAAATTCTTTAACGTTCAAACATTACCGAATGTATAAATTTGAAAAAAACATTCGCAATTTTTGAAGTCGGGGAATACTAGCAGTATAGAATAGTAACACATTCTTTAAAATCACAATAACAACAAACACTACACTAAACAACACAACACAACACAGAAAACACAAACACAAATTTTATGTTATAATAGTGATCTGAACGTTAAAAAAAGTTTCACTCCACAAGTTTTATCCTACATTGGACTCGAGAAACGAACAACTGCGATGACACATTTAAGGTGTTACACATGTTAGATGCTTGGTACTAGAATTATCCGATTATAAAAAGATGATTATATATTTAATCAAGTTATATATGAGTTTACCAGGCAAGTTAGAACCATTTGAACATTCTGTAGATCCACCACTAATAGAAACACATACACTCCAAAGTCCAGTATAATTCCGTTTTTGCAAATTTTTGGAAGTACCAATATGGCGCTGAAAAGCCGATTACATGCAATACAAGCGCTAAAATAACCAACACTAAAGCTGCAATGTGTTTATTTGAGACGCCACAAGCTGCCATTTTGTTTTTAAGAATTGCACTTCCTTTAGAACGTTGTTTTAAATGAAGCAATGGTGGCAGAAGATTGTTACCGAAGTGTTTTGATAACAGTAATGGTTTCTTTGACAGATCAACATACATTCCAATACATATATTAAAATATTAATGGTATAGGATAAAACTGTTACCGCGCTATCAGTCTTGTCCAGATGGATTGATATGTATGGCAATGTTTGGTAAATGACCAGTGAAATGGTTTTAATAAACTCTCGGGTATCTTAAATAAGCATTTGCTATTTAATATTTGCCTCCGTTAATGTCCCAATCGACACTGTTGCTTATAAATTATTGTGATTTGCTACTATCTATATATCAATCTAGCTTCTATTAATTATTATAGGTTAAGTTATTCAAAAGTTTATATACGGAATAACTTGTATGCCATAGATATCTTATTATTAAATAAGTATTGTATCTTTTTCCATCATGCAGTCCTATAGTAGCATTGCTATTAATAAACCTTGACATGTATTATTAGATGATTGTTTGTTGTTTGACGTACAGTGGCAAATATTTTATGCAAGTTCAAGACGATACATGTGTCATGCCTGTACCTAGTCAGGAATATGACAGTTATTATCGATCAATTCGTGTTTTTGATTTGGTCATTTGATAATAAACTTTGTGTTCTGAATTTTTCTCGGAGTTAGCATTTTTAG
>CM034353.1:48642145-48656753 GCA_019925275.1 Mytilus edulis
GCATGGTTTTTGTTTTTACTTGTTTCGTAGTTATAGGATGCTGGTGATTAATTTGTCGAGCTGTTCAAGGTGATTCCTGGTGTCCATTTCATGTGTTTTTAAGACCAATACAGCATAGTGTACTTTATTTGTTCGGATTCACGGTTTTTTGCTAGTCTGCTAAGGTAAGCGTGTTGCATTTTCGGTGAACGTCTCTTCAATATTTTAACATTTCACGATTTTTAATTGTTTTACCAAGTGTATCATGAATGAGGACTTTCAGATATAAAGTAATCCTATTCATTACACAATTTTCAATTCGTTACTGACGGAGCAAATTATTAAAAAAAAACGTTGATGACGTCACGGTCACATGACAAAATCATGTCTATGAGATGAAAGAAAAAACGCTGTCAGCCAATCAGAAGACGCGCTATTTCGTACAAATCTATAAAGTTAACATAAAATTTTGCACATTTCTTGAAAATATTCCGTTTAACTTAATCTAAGCCTCCTACTACATCGGCCGCAATGTCATAATGCCATATTATATCTTAGACACTGCCATTAAACCTTTAACAGAAGCAGTCTTTCGAGAAACAATGGATTACCAACTACATATAAAACCATTCAATTTAAAAAAAAAAAAAAAAAAAAAAAACATCTTACTTATTATCACAATATATTCAAAATCTTCCATTCAAATTTGATCGACTTTTAATGTTTGAAATGGTTTTAAAAGAGATTGGTTGACGGTCAGTAGAAACCAACATGAACTAAATGAAACATTACAGCCTGACAGTTTTTTTTTCATAATTGAATAACAAAACGTGCATATTGTGACAAACTAAATCCATAAATGATTAATACGCTCTTAACACATGCTCTTTTGATAATCAATATAGCTGGAAAGGTTTTGTTATAATCGCGTAGTGTTTACGTGTCTTATTTGTATCTTATGTTTCTGTTGACAAAGACAGATAAAACATGCAGAAATAACAGCAATTCCTGCGGAGATAATAACAAAGGCGAAGCCGAAGTAAATGTTGTCTACCCAGTCCATAGTGCCTTTGTTCCATATATGATTACTGCTATTAAAACACATGTAGCTGAAAAATAAAAGTAAAACGTATTTAAAAAAAAATGATAGGACCAATGAAGAGTTGAATGTATTTAAAAACCTTTTATTGCCAGACGAAAAAGAAATCAGTTAATGCAGAATGTTATACACTTAGTAGAAATATAGAGATGTAGTGTATTTTCCAATGAGATAACTATCCATCAGAGACCAGAGAACAAACATTTAGACTGCATTTCACCGCACTGCCTTCAATTATGAGCACACCCCATACTTTAAAAAAGATTTAAACGACCAAGGCAGAATCAAATGTAAAACAGTTCCATACACTGAAATTCATAACAATATTAATATTGGTACATGAACAAGTCTGCTATAAGTTTGGCACAATTAATGAATTAACTATTATAACTACAAACTGTCGTTAAACTTTATTACCGAAACATAACAAATGTTGTCGAGGAGAAAATATATAGCTCAAATCATTTAACCACAGTTTTAGTAAGTATATATCTAGCATATTTACCTTTAATTATTATAAAATTGGATGAGAACTAGCTGTTAGAATGTAAAAAAAAACCAAAAAGTCATAACTGTCAATCGAACTAAAAGGACCATTAAAATAAAATTGAGAATGATTAAGGGAATTTGTCAAACAGACAACAACCTGATTAAAGAGCAGAACACAACTCAAGGACACCAATAGGTCATCAACACAGCGAACAAATATTACACCCGGAAGCTGGCTTCAGCTGGCCCCAATACCAAAATGTTTCCTAGTTCAGGGAAAATGTACGTCACATTTAACTCAGAAACATATAGATGAAGCATGACTATAAAAAAAAATACAAGACTATTCTTAGACTAACAAAGGTCAGAGGTTCCTGTTTTTGGACATATATTAAACATCGAAAGAGTTACAGGAATCCTTACAGTTTAAACCACCATAATTTCTAAGAACAAAAATCTTAACAATAATATTGAACGTAATCAATTTTGACATCTAGACATGAAACAAAAAAAAAAGCAGAAATCAACCAACAATGTTACATATTTACATGTAAATCTACATAAAAGTATGATATTTTATAGTATGTCTTTCTATTTTGTGATGTTACGCTATTGATTTAGATAAGGGTAAAGATTGGTACCTATTCAAACGTTTAAACCCGCTGCATGTATTGCACCTGTCCTAAGTCAGAAATCTGATGTTCAGTAGTCGGCGTTTGTTGATGTGATTCATAAGTGTTTCTCGTTTCTCGTTTTTTTTATATATTAAATTGTTGGTTTTCCCATTTGCATAATCTGACACTAAGTAATTTTTGGGACCCTTTACAGCTTGCTGTTTGGTGTGAGCCAATGCTCCGTTTTGAAGACCGTACTTTGGCGTTTTATGGTTTACTTAAAAATACAAATTGTGAATTAGATGGAGAGTTGTCTTATTGGCACTCATGCCACATCTTCTTATATCTTCTTATATCTATTATATGTAAAATTAGAGTAAAATGGTGTATGTTTTCTTGCTTAATGTTTTTGCTTAGCAGTTTCCTTTAATTGATTAGAATGGTAAAGGTTGTGAGTTCGCTCTTTTTTAAATCAAATGTTTTATGTATATTGACATAAAGATTCAAACTTTTATTTACTCTTAGACAGCATACACAAGAGGTAAACAATACATACAAAACAAGATGAATGATAAATTTCGACTTGAGGACAGAGAATTTCAATCATTTATTTTAAAACTTAAACATTTTAATAGTTATTATATCAAGACAAATGAATTTCAACACACTTACTACTTCAATTGTATCACCTTTTGGTGAAAATACGATGAACAAACAAAAGCAAAGTAACTTATTATGTATACATTTTACTAAGTATTTTATTTTTAATAAATTTTCAATTTAGCTGACAATAGGAAACAAACCACTAGATATCGAATACAATGCAAAACAAAACAGCTTGGGGTATAGAAAGATTAGAGCCAACAAAAAGAACACCAATCCAATAGATTCCATTGCTTGAACCATGACCTGACATGCTGAAACTAATCAGCAAATTATGAAATACCATCAATAAAATATACTTACACTTCCCTTCATGGCTTTTTGGCGTTTCCCATCACTTGGCGTTCGTCATCTGCCATCGTTTAGTTTTACATAGAACACCTCCTATGAAACTACTGAGCCAAATTTAAACAAAACTAGACACAAACATCAATAATTATATAGGTAGAATATTTTTTTAGCAAAAATGATACCCAAAACAACATCTAGAAATATGTCCGCATGACCGAAATCTTTATTGAAGTTATTTCCCTTTAATTCCCCCTATTTCCCGCATTTCGTCTACTACCTTAAAACTACATGAAATAAATAGAAACTTTTAGATAACAAAAATCACAAGCAAGATCTAATATCAAATAAGCCATCAAAACCTTTACCTTAAAATGATCTTCTAGTTTTATTTGTTTTCTGGTTATTCACGGTTATCAGCTCTGATGCATAATTTTTTTATTATTAATTGTTTTTGGCTTTAACTAGCTGTCAGTAACTGCGAGTACCTCAAATCGTATTTTCTTGTTAATTCGACCTGTTGATACTTTTTATAATGTTTTTTTTTGTTACTTTATATGTATATGGATCTTGTCTACATACCACTTTGATTATTTGGAATATCTTCTAATTTTCACTTCTTCGTTCTACATTTGTATGAACAGCAAGATTATTCTCCTAAAATCTGTACAGGAAGTTTTAGCTAGCTTTAATTGTATAGTGTTATTGTTAATATCACCCCAATTTGTATCTAGTGTTAAATTAAGTATTTATATGACAGAACTTTCTTGGTTTTCCTAATTTTTGGGAAGAATTTATAAGCATAAGTAGTTACTTATTTGGCACAACTTTGGGAATTTTGGATCCTCAATGCTCTTCAACTTTGTACTTGTTTGGCTTTAATAAATATTTTGATATGAGCGTCACTGATGAGTCTTATGAAGACGAAACGCGCGTCTGGTGTACAAAATTATAATCCTTGTACCTTTGATAACTATTTACCTAAAACGACAAAGTTATTTTTCATTTACCTGTAGATATTATTAAAACTGGTTTTTTTTCAAAATTGATTATTTTCGAAAGGTTAAATATTTTGCTGTGGTGTCTTGCCATGGCTTTGTTTGGACTTGTTTGTTTGCTTTTTGGCCTTGAATGTTTGTCCCTAATATTTTATTAACCGTGCATTTGCATTCAGGTATCGCAGATCAAATTTATTCGTTCATGTGTTAATTTACGTTTTTGATTGCGTTAAGCCTTCCAATTGATATTTTATCAAGTGGTTTTCTATGTTGTGATGATATGCTATTGTTTCAGAAAAAGGGAGAAAGTTTGGTACCATTAAAATGTTTAATCCCGCTGCAAATGTCCTAAGTCAGGAATCAGTAGTTGTCGTTTGTTTATGTAATTTATACGTGTTTCTCGTTTCTCGTTTTTTATATAGATTATACCGTCGGTTTTCTCGTTTGAATGGTTTTACACTAGTAATTTTGGGGCCCTTTGTAGCGTTTTGTTCGGTGTTAGCCAAGACTCCGAGTTGAAGGCCGTACATTGACCTATAATGGTTTTCTGTTATGAATTGTTATTTGGATGGAGAGTTGTCTCATTGACACTCACACCACATCTTCCTATATCTACGTATCTTCATATTTGGATAAAGAGGATGAGGTGGGGGAAACTGACCCTGCAAGGTTTGTATACATAGCCAGTGAAGGTCGTTAAAAACTTCCACATATATGACGGGTAAGAGTTTAATCCTGTTAACGATGTGATGTAAGTAATATAGTGAGTATAGTGTTTCAATCAAACTAAAAACCAGGAACCTATCAAACACAAAAAGTTCAATGACCGCAGAGACTGTACCATGTGTGTTGGTAGTGACCGGAAACAAGCGTTATTCCTTTTCCATTTGTGTTTTTTTTTCAGTGCGTGAACTAAAAACCATTTTTTTAAATATCGAATTCCGAGGAAAATTCAAAACAGAAAGTCCCTAATAATTGTGTGTCATGAAAGACATCAATGACATGAAGGACATCTCATATCTGTTCTTTTCTACTAAATGATTCATTCCTGGTCATATGTAAATCATAAAGCTAGAAAGTTCTGGATACCATGATGTAGTTTATACTTACTTTGAATGTTCGGAAGATTAATACAAGACGTTGAAGGATTCGATGTACAATATTGCCATATTCCGAAATATATATCTTCCTTACCACTGTCATCAAAATACCAGTATGGGCTGCAAAACCTATAACATCTATCATACAGGCCAGTATAGTTAACACAGTAGCTATAATTTGTTCGTCCTCTAGCGCAGCAAACTCTCATAGCCCTATAGTTTAACGATATCTCGTTTTGATTTATGAAACTATAACTACGTCGACATCATTTTACATGATTCCGTACCTATAAAAAAGAAAAACATTAAATTTCTGGTTGAAATATCTAAGAGCTAAGTAAATACACTGAGCGGATTATTTTGTGTAACCTTTTGTGAAATTTCAATATCAAGTTCTATTTTTGTATAAGTGTTCCAAACACTGAGGGGTTTGTTTTGTGTAAGCCTCTTGTACAAGTTCGATATGTAGTTCTGTTTTTTAAAGTGTAAGTTTTAAATATTTCATTAATTCCTTTAGATCCTCGATAATTATTTCCACTGCTGACTCATGCAATGGTAAATCTGAATTTGAAGATCACCTTTCCGTTTTAAGTTAGACCTGAAATATTTAATGACATCAAATTATAAAACCTATGGACATTATATAACTTAGCAGAAGACAAGCTTAATAAATTATGACCCGACAATAGTTTTGTTGGTTTATTATATACCCTTTTTCGAGTAACAGAGGTAGGAATGGCGGATGAACAGTTAAAGTTAGAAAGTCAAATCATGCAAATGGAAAAGGTTCTAATAAAAAGAAATCCACAATTTCCATACGTGTACCATCTTGAATTGATATAAACGTTTAATATTGATACTGATTTTATTTTCAATATAAAAATAAATGAAGAAAATCAACATCTAATATATCTATTCAACTGAGGTATAAATCAAGAGCATATTTTTCTTATTTGTTTGATATGTCAGTGTTTCTGAACATGTAAGTTTTGCTTTTTTCCTACGCAAAGGGAGATAATTTACCACGCGGAGAATAATTAAACGATCTGTAAATACTATATAGAATTAACATCCTACTTACCTGCAGAAACAAGAAGGGCTATAACAATATACTTCAGAAATATCTTCGTTTTTAGGCAAAACATTTTTATCAATAACACTACAAGAGCAGTACCAAACCAATTGTTTCCATAGCTTGAACTTCTTCTAACCATGCTGAAATATAGAGTTAAATATATCTTACATATATTTCTTAGTCATAAAAGACAAATGTAAATATAATATATAGAATTTAAAAATGGAAATGTGGAATGTGTCAAAGAGACAACAATCAGACCAAATAGCATAAAACAGTACAATGCCACTAATGGATCTTTAACACAGCGAAAAAAAATCCCACACTCGAAGGCGGGATTCAGCTAAATCCCTGAATACAAAATGTGACTAAATAAAGTATAAAGTATATAAAGTATAGGTGCGAATCATTAATAGAAATGAATCTAGTTTTTCATATGCGTTAAAACCACGGTATCAGTGCCAATGAGACAACTCTCAATCAATTTATAAAAGTAAACCATTATAGGCCAAGGTACGGCCTTCAACACGGAGCCTTGGCTCACACCGAACAGCAACCTATTAAGGGCTCCAAAAAATACTATTGTTAAACCATTCAAACGGGAAAACCAACGGTCTAATCTATATAAAACCGAGAAGCATTTTTGAGACCGTTAGTGAAAATGGACACGAAAGCTAATTACATACAGACAAAGTAAACCTGGTGAGATTTAATATATTTTATGTGAAAATGACAATGAGAATGATGGTCGTTTAGTATGAACGTAGTCAGGTCGTAAGAAGAGCGTAATGAGGACGGCAAGGGCGTGCTACAATCGTTCTATGTCTTGAACAGCGTGGTGTAAACATGGTATAGTCGTAGTGGAAGCGTAGTTGGATCGCGGTGAGAACTTGATGGTTGTAGTGAGGTCGTAATAATGTCACTGTGAGATCGTAGCGCAGTCTCTGAAAAGAACCGCGCTTTCACTACGCCCTCGCTACGAGTGTACACGTACAGCGACCTTTGCGATCTTACTACGACCTTACTGTGCTCAAACTACGCTTCTACTACGACCTTACGTCGCCACGACCGCACCACGATTGTTTTGAACATGTTCAAAGTTGGCCACGCTCATCACGATCTTGAAGACCTCACCACGACCGTGATAAGACCTTACTGCGAGCTACACGATCGTACTACAATCATCAAAATTTGCATTTTTTTCACAGATCGTAGTGCAATCGTGGTCTAGTGGAACTGCGGTATTACGTCATTGTATTTAATCAAGTAATATGAGTATTTACCAAGTAAGTTAGAACCAGTTAAACATACTGTAGATCCACCACTAATAGAGACAAATGCAAAATAACTTTTCGTTTTTGTAAAGTTTTGAAAATATCAATATGGCGCTAAAAGCCGATAACCTGCAATATAAGCGCTGAAATAACTAACACTGAAGCTACAATGTGTTTATTTAGGACGCCACAAGCTGCCATTTTTTGCAAGAATTGCACTTACTTTAGAACGTTGTTTTGAACGAAGCAATGGTGTCATAACATTGTTGCCGAAGTGTTTCGATAACAGTAATTGTTTCTATGACAGATCAACATACATTTCAATAAATGTATTAAAATATTAATGGTATAGGACAAACATGTAACCTCGCTATCAGTCTTGTCAAAATGGATTGATATTTATGGCAATGTTTGGTAAATGATCTCTTAACCAATGAAATGGTTTTGATAAACTGTCGGGTATCTTAAATAAGCATTAAATATTTAATGTTTGCCTCCGTTTATGTCCCAACGGCACTGTTGCTAATAAATTATTGTGATTTGCTACTATCTATATATCAATATAGCTTCCCTCTAATAGCAAATTGATATTAATTATTATAGGTTAAGTTATTCAAAAGTTTATATGAGGAATAACTTATTAATAAGTATCTTATCTTTGTAGTTTTTTTATCAATCAGTCCTTCGTGGCATTGCTATAAATCAAACTTGACATGTACCTTGTACTTACATGATTGTTGGTTTTTTCTCGTACAGTGGCAAATATTTTATGCAAGATCAAAACGATACATGTGTTATGTCTGTACCTATTCAGGAATATGACCGTTGTTATCGATCAATTAATTCGATATGATTGAGCTTTTGATTTTGCCATTTGATTCTGCACTTTGTGTTCTGAATTTTTGAAGTGAGCAATTTTAGTCATTTTCCTTTATGGTATAAAATCTAGTGAATAAATGTCTCATACCATATTCATTATATATCAATTTATCATAATTAAAATTGTAAGCAGGACATTTGCGTATTAGTGATTTCTTTAGTCTGAATTAATAATACAACATCAATCCCTAACGTTGTTTTTATTTTCTTCATTCTTTTTATGCCTGTGAAACGGAACGAAGGGCTGGCTGACTTGGTATCTTTGACATAAGCTTGTACTGTTAAAGAAACTTAGAACCGTTCAAATATACTTTTTTTCTAATTTTTTATAAAATATTGATCAATTTGCACGTAATGAACTATCGATGTCAAGATAAACATTGTTTTTTTAATGTTAAGGCAGAATTATTCATTTAGAAATATATATTGATTACAAAGAATATGGAATAGCAATCAAAAAGATCTACAACTATAAAACGATAAAATGCTAAATAAAATGACTTAACCTTTAAAAACAATTAACAAATGTTAAATAAATTATATATTTTCAAATGTCCAGTATAAAAAAGGAATTTTGATATTTTTAGTTCAGTGTTCGTATTTGTACTAAAATTATGTTTTTTTTAATGTGATATTTTAACTGGTAAAAGAAGGATAATCTCAAACAAATGGAATATCCAATATCCATTATCAATCAAAAAACTTACTCTTGGTGTCTGTACTAAGCAATCTGGAACGTGTTTTGTTCACTGTTATATTAAAATAAGTTGTGGTATAATTGCCAATGGATAATAATCCATAAGAGACCAAACAACACATAAATTAGCAACTATACATCACAGTACGACCTTCAACAATGAGTAAAAACAATACCAAATAGTCAGCTATAAATATTGTCTGTTTGTATGCGTGTTATTTTTGCTTGTTTCGTAGTGGTCAGATGTTGGTGGTTAATTTGCTGAACTGTTCAAGGTGATTTCTTGTGTCCTATTCATGTGTATTTAAGACCAATACAGAATAGTGTACTTTATTTGTTCGGACAATTTTTTTTTCTAGTCTGCTTAAGTAAGCGTGTTGTATTTCACGGTTATCTTCTCTTCAAAATATTAACATTCTATGATTTTGAATTCCTCCACCAATTGTGACATGATTGTAGACTTTGTGAAGTAATCACTTTTATTAGACAATTTTCGATTCGTTAAAGACGGAGTAAATCATTAAAAAACGTTGATGACGTCACGGTCACATAACAAAATTATGTCTATTAGATGAAAGACAAAACACTGTCAGCCAATCAGAAGACGCGCTACTTCGTACAATTCTATAAAGTAAACATAAAATTTTGTACATTTCTTTAAAATATTTCGGTTAACTTATTAATAACCTAAGACTCCTACTACATCGGCAGCAATGCCATAATGCCATATAATATCTTAGACACATCAATAGCTCATTTCCACATAATGACATCTTCTGTTTTCTCTTTCGAGAAAAATGGATTATCAACTACATACAAAACCAATCAATTTTAAAAATCCGCATCTTACTTAATATTATCTCTATTATTTAAAATCTTCCACTTAAATTTGTTTGACTTTGAAGGATTGACATGGTTTTAAAAGAGATTGGTTGACGGTCAGTAGAAACATATATGAACCAAACTACAGCCTTACAATTTAATAACAGTTTTTATATCATTACTGAATAACAAGACGTGCATATTGTGACAAACTAAATCCATAAATAATTAATACAGCCACATTTAACATATGCACTTATGATTATTAATATAGCTAGGAATGTTTTGTTATAATCGCGTAGTGTTTTAAATGTCTTATTTGGAGCTTCTGTTTCTGTTGACAAAGACAGATAAAACATGCAGAAATAACTGCAATTCCTGCTGAGATAATAACAAAGGCGAAGCCGAAGTAAATGTTGTGTATCCAGTCCAGTGGTGCCATTGTTCCATATATGATTACTCCTATTAAAACACATGAGCTGAAAAATAAGAGTAAAACGTATTCAAAAACAAGTTATGACCAGACAAATACGAACACAGCAAATACAGAATGTTATACACTCAGAAAAAATAAAGAGATGTAGTATGTTTGCCAATGAGACAACTATCCATTAGAGACCATTGAACAAACATTTAGACTGCATGTCACCGCACTGCCTTCAATTATGAGCAAAAGTCATACTTTTAAAAAAGGCTATTAAAGGCCACGGCAGAATCAATAGTAAAACAATTACATACATTGTCATTCATATCAATATTAATATATTAATACAAGTCTGCTATAAATTTAGCGCAATTTGGTTTTTAACTAGGTATAATTATACCTACAACCTGTCGCTAAACTTTATTACCAAAACATAACAAATGTTGTCGAGGAGAAAACATACAGCTTAAATTATCTAACCATAGTTCAAGTAAGTATATATCTAGCATATTTCCCTTTAAGCTGGATAAAATTACATGGAAGTCGAATGTAGAGAAACCGAAAAGTCATAACTGTTAATCGAACCGAAAGGACCATTAAAAAAATAGTGAATGGATTAGAAGAATGTGTCAAAGAGACATCAACCAGACCAAAGAGCAGAAAACAACCCAAAGCCACCAACGGGTTTTCAACACAGCGAGAAAATCTCGCACCCGAAGGTGGGCTACAGCTGGCCCAAAACAAAAAATGTGTACCAGTTCAGAAATTTTAATAACCATACAAGAATAACGTATGCCAGAGCTTCCTGTTTTTGGGACAGTAGAAAAAAAACACTTAATATATCTTAAACACCGGAAGAGTTACAGGGATCCTTACAGTTTAAACCACCATAGTTTCAGACAACAAAAATAACAATACCATTGAAAGGAATCAACTTTTACATCTGGACATGAAAACAAAATAATAGCGGAATTCGAACAATACTTGTTTCACGTGTACATTTAACATCAATGAATGGTTGTATGTAAAATTAGAGTGAAATGATGTTTGTTTTCTTGCTTTTAATGTTTTTGGTTATGAGTTTGGTTTAGTTGCTTTGAATGGTAAATGTTGTGAGTTCTCTCTTTATTTTTTTATTAAATGTTTCATGATAACTGACATACATATTCAAGATTTTATTTACTTTCAAACAGCATGCACTCAATTCTTTATCAAGAGGTAAACAATACATAGAAAACAAGGTAAACGATAAATTTCGACTTGAAGACAGATAATTTCAATCAAGTCCTTGAAATTTAAGCATTGTAATTTATTATAAGACAAATGTATTGATTCATTGAAACACAATACTTTAATTTGGTTACCTTTTGGTTAAAACATGATGAACAAACAAAAACAAACTTACTAATGTATGTATACGTTTTAACAAGTTTTTGGCTTTTAATAAATTTTCAATTTAGCATACCTGATGACAATAGGAAAAAAACCACTAGATATCGAATACAATGCCTTCTTTCACAACAAAACAGCTTGGGGTATAGGAAGCATAGAGCCAAGGAAAGGAACACCAATCCAATAGATTCCATTGCTTGAACCACGACCTGCCATGCTGAAAAAAATTCAACAAATTATGAAATATCATAAATAACATTTACTAACACTTCTCTTCATGGCTTGTTAGCTTATTCCATCACTTGTCGTTCATCGTCTGTCGTCCGTTTAAAAGTTTTACAAAGAACACCTCCTCTGAAACTACAGAGCCAAATTTAACCAAAAGTAGACACTAACATCACGAAATCGTTAGTCGACTCCTTTTTTCCTTCATTTTGCTTACTATCTCAAAACTACATTTAGATGAATAGAAACTTAAAATAACAAAAATCATAAGCAAGATCTACTATTGAATAAGCCATCAGAAACCTTTACCTTAAAATAATCTTCTAGTTTAGTTTGTTTTCTGGTATGTGTTATGTAGGATTACCATATTACCTTATCTACATATTTCGATAAGTAGGAGGTGGAGGAGTTTATCCCTCTTAACGATGTGAACATAATGATATATTGAGTATTACTCAACCAGGAACCTATCAAACACAAAAAGTTCAATGAGCAATAAGACTGTACAATGTTTGTTGGTACATGTAGTGATCAGAAACAAGCCAAACGAAGACTACGTCTATAGCCTCAATGTAAGTTTGAGGTGAAGCATGTCAATAACAGAGTTATTCCTTTTCCATTTGTGTGTGGTTTTTGTTAGTTTTTTTTTGCAGTGCGCGAACTAAAATATAAAAAAAAAAATACTGAACACCGAGGAAAATTCATATCGAAAAGTCCCTAATAATTGTAAGTCATGGATGAATATTCCATATCTTTTTTTGTTTGTACTAAAATGAGGGTTAGCGCTATAAAACCAGGTTTTATCCACCATTTTCTACATTTGAAAATGCCTGTACCAAGTCAGGAATATGACAGTTCTTATCCATTCGATTTTGATGCGTTTTGTTATTTGATTTTGACATGTGATTATGGACTTTCCGAATTGATTTTCCTCTAAGTTAAGTATTTTTGTGATTTTACTTTTGACTTATACCCGATCGTATGTGAATCATAAAGCTAACATGTTCTTGGTCTCATAATGTAGTTTATACTTACTTTGAATGTTCGGAAGTTTAATACAAGACGTTGCAGGATTCGATGTACAATATTGCCATATTCCAAAATATATATCTTCCTTACCGTTGTTATCAAAATACCAGTATGGGGCTGCAAAACCTATAACATTTAACATACAGGAAAGTATAGTTAACACAGTAGCTATAATTTGTCCGTCCTCTATGCCACAAACTCCCATAGTCATAAAGTTTTACAATATCTCGTTTGAATTCATGATGATGAAATTTTATTTCTTGAAACTATGACAAAGTCGACATCAATTTTCATAATTCCATACCTATAAAAAATCAAAACATTAAATTTCTGATTGAAATATCTAAGAATTAAGTAAGTACACTGAGGGGCTTATTTTGTGTAACCTTCTTTCGGTGTTAGACCTGCAATGACATCAAATTATAAAACCTTTGTACCTTCTGTACATTAGCTGAAGACAAGCTAATTATGACCAGACAATAGATTTGTTGGATTTATATATACCCTTTTTCGAGTAACAGTCGTAAGAATGGCAGATGAGCAGTTAAGGTTCAACTTGGGTCATCATATAGGAACTTCATAAATATCTTAACTTTGCCTGTATTTTTCAATCTATAAAGAATAAAGTGCCAAACTATGGGAACATATTTTACTTTAAACATACTTATCATATAAACACTGTGTCAATTGTTAGGACAGTAAATAAACTTGAAACTGTTATTTTGTGGCAAAAGCAGTTGTTTGGGTGAACACTTAATTTTCCAAAAAATCTGGAGACCTGTTAGAAGACTTGATTTGTATAAAATTGGTATGGACGAATACTGTTACATGTAATGCAGTATATTAAAGATTATGTTGATTTTTCAGAAAATGTATTAATTTACGAGTTTCAGTTAATTTTATGTGTCTAAATATCGATGGTACAATACAGAAATTGGACAGATATGCCATTTAAACATATTTATGTGACTAATCAACATAATAATCGACATGTTTTGTATCAGTGAATGTGAAAATAGTCAAATCTTGCAAAAAAAAGGTTCTGATAAAAAAAATCGTGTACCTTCTGCAATCGATATAAATGTTGATACTATTTTTAGGGCACCTCGTTACTGTTATTTTAAAACACTCGGCATCCAAAGACTGAAACGTCTTCTTACATGAAAACGAGAAGCCCAATACAAAACAGCTAAAAAAGGTAGTTGCAATTTTAAAATGTGTAATTACTATCTTTAAAAAATAAACAGTCAATACATGATTTATTATAAAATCGTCAATACTTTACCTTACCATGAACTTTTGTGTCTTATTTTACTCCAGTTAAAATTGGATGTATGTAGTAAAATATGTTACTTTATGCAGCTTTTTTATATATATAAACAAATTTGACAAGGGATAATTTCCGTTTTTTTAAATAGATTTCCCTCTCCTAATTCAAACCTTTAATGACATTGGTTATGATATGCATAAAGAGGACGGGAAAGCTGGGTTTTTTTTTTTACATTTGAGGATTATATTTTATACAGAGATAAGTGGTGTATGTCATTGAAGCTTCGCCTTT